>JBBPNX010000300.1:0-24240 GCA_038091155.1 Harrya chromipes | reverse complement strand
CCATCGAACGAGTACGTCTGTCGGTACGATCCTATGCCTGATATTCTCCTCCCCGCTACTGTGCTTGATAACAGCCTTGAGCATTTTGCGATCGCTCTCGCCCACTAAGGTCAATGAACTATTCACTTCAGATAAACACTCTTAACGACAGAAGTCCATACGCACTGCCCGGACTTCCCTGCTCTGGCTGTCCGACCCACTCGATGAAGATATTGCGCCAACTGGTTGGGCATGTCGTAATTGATCACAGTTTCAATCCCCTTGATATCGAGTCCACGAGAAGCCAGATCTGTTGCCATGAGGAAGTTGACTTGTCCATCGCGAAATAGGCGGAGCGCTTCCAGGCGCTAAATACTTTGTCTGTCAACGCTCCGAAAGGAATACATGTGACTTGCCTGTTCCTGTGAAAGGTCCCCATGAAGCTCCTCAGTTTTCATGTCGAGAAGACTAAAAACGATACGGATCTGATGTGCAAGCTTTTTACTGCGGAAGAATACAATGACACCCTGTTTGAACGTTCTTTTACAGAGAGTCACGAGTAGGGCAGTCCGGTCTGCTTCTTTCTCCGCACGAACTCGCACGAACTCCTGAACGAGCCCTTTGGCAGTTTTATGCTTTGGATCGACAAACAGACGGACGGGCTTGTTCAGGGACATCTTGACCAATTCGTCGACGGAATCTGTCATGGTAGCAGAAAAAAGCATTGTCTGCCGTGAGACAGGGCAAGCTTTAATGATTTCGCCCAGCTCATCCGCAAACCCTTCCGAAAGCATGCGATCAGCTTCATCGAGTACAAGGACATCAAGTGCGTCAAGTGTGAATGAAGGTGAGTTGCGAAGATGATCAATGAGCCTGCCAGGGGTTGCAATCACGACATCTGGGAAGGTTCGTAATGCTGCTTCTTGGGGTTTCACAGAAAGGCCACCTGACATGACCCAATGAGCATAGTCCGAGCAGGAGGAGATATTCGCTGACCGACTGCCAAACAAAACCTAATGTCGGTATAAGCGGCGAGCTTGGAGCTCACTTCGAAACATTGGACTGCAAGTTCCCTAGTGGGCACGAGGACGAGGCACCGCGTCGCAGCTGCATGTTTTCCTTTCTCTCGATATAGGAGACGTTCGAGTAAAGGAATGACGAAAGCTGCTGTCTTTCCCGAACCTGTCACAGCACTGCCGACGATATCTTTGCCTAGAAGAGCAACAGGAATTGTTGCCGCCTGAATCGGGGTAGGGGAGACGAATCCAAGGGTATTGAGCGCTTTTTGGATAGGACGTGATAAATTCATCGTCAAAAAGGAAGTGTGGGCATTCGAGTGCACTTCAGATGTAAAGAAGGCTGCCTTGCGATCCTTTTCTGCCTGCGTCTCGACCTCCGAGCTGTCCGAAGATTCGGCATCCTCCACATCGGTGACCTGGTCCTCCGGCTCAGAGTACTCGTCAGATGTTGCTAGCGGGTCCTCGTCTTCCTCTTTATGGGATTCGTCTGCTTCCTGGAGAATGCTCCCTTCGCTTGAATGATCACCGTCGCTCTCTTCCTGGACGTCGCCTTCCTCACTTCGTTTGCGTTTCGCGTTGACTCGCGTCAGCTTGCGCCTGTGAATGATCTCGTCTACGGACACTGGATCCTACAGGTAGTTGAACCATGCAATCTCAAAGAAAGTACTTAAAAGTGGAGTAAATGCTCACGGGCTTGGATATATTTTTTACGACGTCTTGCAATAGATCGGACTGAAACAACCCTGCATATGGGTCCTCAGATAGGTCAAAGTGAAAATCGAGGTCCATGTGGTAGGCCTGTTCATCGTTTTTGGGCTTCCCATCCTGATTCCTAGTGCGTTTTTCGTCGTCAGAATCCATAGTCATGATGAAATCCATGGCGGCGGGACAGATCCACCTTCGACAAGTAGTGGTGCAACTAACACTAGTATGAAACCGGTATTGCCAAATAAAAACAAACACATCCCATGTATGGCTCTCAATAAACTCAAGTCGCTGGAGACTGCTCCCATATGAGTGAGCGAAATCTACCACTACCGCCTGAATTGGAGCGTCTATCCACGTTCGTCGACTCCCACATAGAATGCCTAGCATGTCCCAGCAGTGAGCTTCGCTCTATTGCACTGTCCGCAGCGAAACACATCTTTGACTGGGGTGAGCTGGACCTTTCTCGAAATTTACCGAATTCAATTTACCTTCGACTAGCCCTGGAGACGGAGAAACATTCGAAGCCCCATCTACGGTCACTTCTGGCTACGCTTACCGAAACAGCTGCACCACAGACGAGGTCTCAGGCACGCAGTACCTCGGCGCAAAGGAATAGTCACAAGTCAATACAAAAATCTCCTAAGAAAATCGATGTTGCAGAGACGCCACTCCCATCCCTCTTTATCGAGGGTATGAATGTCGATCAAATATGGCAACAATTGGACCTAAGGGCAGCACGCGTGTGTGCGAACTTACAGGTTCTACAAGGCGAGGACGAAGATGCAATTTCGGAAGAAGAAAGCGACGATGATGGAAACAGTGAGGTCCAGGATGAGGACGCCGGGATGGATATAGATGACGATGACGATGTCTGGGGAGGGCTCAGCGATGAGGAAGAGGACGATAGTTCAATAGGGGAAGGGGTCGTCGATCTTCAAGAAGATGTATCTCAAGATGACGAAGATGACGAAGATCAAAGGCCCCCGACCTCGATGTACGACGTGGTTCGTGGCCGCGAAAGGTGGAGTCCACAGGGACATTCGGACCTTGACGATGGTTTTTTCAATCTCGCGACCTTCAACGCTGAAACAAGTGAAGTGGGAGCGAAGGGACTATCCAAGAGAAAACTAGACTTCGTTGCAGACGACGATTCTACAGAAGAATCCGAGATAGATCTCTTTGGCCCGGTGGATGACGCCGAAACTGAAGCCCTAGATGACAGTCCTGGTGAGTAACAACTGATTCATCACATAATTGTTGCTCATCACTAGCGACATCAATAGAGCTTTTTTACAACGACTTTTTCGAACCGCAGGGGCGAACACAAAATAAAGGTACCAGATCGTCAAAAGTTCGGTTCCATGAGCGAGTGTCTGTCAAGAAAATTAAGGCGGTGGGGAGGGGAATGCCACTCTCTATGGATGACGAAGACGATGACGAGGAAGAGGAGGAGGATAGTGATTAACAGATTCCACTACATACTAGTACTTACTACTACCAATCTACACGCCATCTGTGTGACATCGTGACGCGTGACATGTGAACACTGCGTGTGGATCACAGCTTTGCGTTGTTCACAATACTCTCTTAAGTTGTCTACGATGTGGAAGCGCAAGGACAAGACCCTCATCCCGCCCGTACAATCTGAGCTTGCACCACCGTCTGGTGCATCTCGCGGTCCGTCACGCAGTACTTCTTCTCTCCCAAGTTACCGTTCCACCGCCAGCACGTACGTACCCAGCAGGGATGGCTTAGATCCATACAACATGGGGAAGTCAAACTCCCAGTTTGGAATTGATAGCTATGACTCGCCTGTCGCCAAATCAACCTCCCAAGATGCTAAAGCCCAGTTGGACCGGACCCGTGGTGAACTCTTTGCTGGACTCAATCCAGAAAAGGCAGGTTCTGGCCGTTTCTTCGATGGTCCTGGAATTGGCAGAGAGCCGCCTCCTGGAGAGGAGAACGATGAAGACGTGGAGGGTATCAAGCAGCAGGCGAGGTTCATGAAGCAGGAGAGTGTTAACTCTACTAGAAACGCACTTCGGATGGCTCAGGAAGCCGAAGAAACTGCTAGAGGGACTATGGGTCGCCTCGCAGATCAATCTGGTACGCCTGACATTTCGAACGCTACTTAGTCCATAATCACCCTTTCTCAGAGAAGTTGGCGAACACTGAACGCCACCTCGATGTATCGAAAACTCATACTTTACGTGCCGAGGATCAGATTGGTGAACTCAAGAAACTCAATAGGTCAATCTTTCGTCCGGCGATAACCTTTAATAAGGACGCCAAGCGCGCTGCTCAGGAGGCCAAAATACAGGAACGTTACGATGATGAAAAACGTGAACGCGAGAAAGCGATGATGGATATTAGAGAGACCCAGAATCGCCTTGGTCAGGCGGCTACCTATGGGCAGCAAGACGAGGATGAAGGGATTCTGTCCAATGGAGGCAAGTCCGGAACTGCGGAACGACTCGCCGCAAGGAAGGAGCAGCGAAAGCGCTACCAGTTTGAAGCGACAGCCTCAGATGATGAACTCGAGGACGAAATAGATGACAACCTCGACGAGATCTCCAAAGTCACAAGGAGCTTGAAAGCCCTTGGGACAGTTATGGGAAAGGAGCTTGATGCACAGAACGGGCGTCTTGATGTTATTTCTGACAAAGCTACAATCCTCGACAGTGGTGTCTTCAGACAAACCGAGAGGGTGAGGTTTCTGCTCGACATTTCCAATTGATATTAACACTTCCTCCAGCTCAAAAGGGTCAAGTAGCCATCTACCGTCACACTTATTCATCCTGTACTTTCATTGCTTGGGACTCCGGCTTGCACGCACTGCTTCACTTCAAGCTCGGTAACTCACCTGACAAGATACCTTTTTGTCCGCTGGAAATCTCGATGATATAGACATTATTTTGTGTTTCGTCAATTGTCAATCAACACGGATGCCACTGAGTCATCGCGAAAATACCAGTGAGCTCGTGTGGCAAAGTAGGACATTCACCCTCGTGCAGACGAGGAATTGATAAAGCCTATGCACTCGGGTTACAAACTCGATCATTGCAAAACCATCCGCCTCTTGCCAAGCGTCAAGCGAGGAGCTGCGGAGGTTGCCACGCCGATTCTGGTGTGGATGGCCGAGCAAAAACCGCGGAGTACCCACCTCGGTCATGCCCTTTAACGCCATGTTGCGATCGCTTAGAGGTTGGCCAATCGATGATAAGTTCGCGCCGTCTTGCAAATGCAAAGTGCCAAGTACACCCCAATATGAATGGCGTGGAAGTGTGAGAACATCTTGGACCGCCATCGTTCCTGCCGCTTGAAAAAGTCTGCTTGAACAAGTTCCTTTTCAACCCTTCCTTGGTTCAACGTTTAGTACTGCCACATTTTGTGCTCTAATATGCGCTCCTTTCATCACCTGTCGCTCGTTTTCAACGTTTTCCTTCTTTCATGCTCTCCAAGTCAAGCTCGACACTCGTCCAGACAAGATAATATTCGACATCGATCCCTCAATAACCCATTCAGTATTTTTGATACCAAACACAAAAGAGACACAAATACTGCCTTTACATACTTTGACGACGGAGTGTGAGTCCATCCAACCCACGCCTGGTGCTGAATCGCCTGAATCATCCGTCACGATCAGCGGAGCTTGCGGCACTACCAACGGTCCCAATGATTTTGTACGTGTTGCTGATCTGTTACTACCTATGTTCCACAACTCACACATTTGTTTAGATTGTCGCACTGAACTCTGGTGTGAGTCGGCTGCCACTTGACTTGGCTCGTGGTGCTTATTCGTGCAGCAATATGCGAATGGTGCCCATTGCTTTGAGATGATCACCATCATCGTCGACGGAAAAACGGCCCAAGCCCAGATAACGGATGAGGCAAGTTGACAAGTTTCCCAGGCTGGTATAATTCATTCATATCGTCCGTTATCACTAGTGTCTTGGCTGCGAGTATGGTGGACTAGATTTCAGTCAAGGCCTTTTCGAGTACTTTGCGCCGCTGAGCCAGGGAGAGCTTCGTGGGTCTTGGTCCTACAATAGCGATATTGCAAAGTCAAGTTCGACGACCCTTTATACCCCTACTCCGACTCCAACTACTCCGACTCCAGCTACCACGGCAGCTACCTCCTCCTCGTCGACGGTTTCGTCAACCACGCCCTTGACTTCATCCATGACTACTTCCCCCCCAACGTCAACTACAACCACCCTGCCAACATCTACACCTCAAGAACCACAAGTTATCGCAGAAGTTGATCTTGCGGTACTGGAGCTTGGTGCACTACTTCAGAATGCGTTGAAGCTTTCAGCTTGATGTTGGTCCTCACCACGTCGATCCAAATATGTGTTATTATGAAATAAATATTGGTCTACTTATTCCTGAGGAATGGCCGCCTGAACAATCTGCAAAAACATGTTTCTGTCTTTTGTATCCGACTCTCCCTTTCTCCCAGACTTCCAAAGGCGGTAGAGTCCTTTGATGCTGTCTGTGAGCGCTTTATCCTCTGTTTCGTGGAAATGGCGCGAATGATATTTGGAAAGAGGAACATCGTCGATCTTGACTGCAATGGGGGAAACAACGGATGCATCAAGATATCCGGCGGACAACGGGGGAGTGACCAATTCGGAATCGGCTGTAGTCCGATCAGACGATGGGTCGGTGCTGTACACTGAAGGTGATTGCGATGAATGTCGGTCCTCGAAGAGATGGGAATGGTTGTCCGTCCTAGGGGATATCGTGGTGAGAAGATGCGCAAGCATATTGGGGGATGGGGGTGCTAGCCCGGAAGCAATAGGACGAGAATGGAGAACATTGACCGGAACGTCAATGATGGGATCCTGTTGTGTCCGGAATGTGAAGACCGATTCGTGGTCATTGGAACTCACAGGCTGGAGTCTGCGGTTAATTGGTAAAGGGGATGGTACCGTGGAATCAGCGGTACCTAGAAAGATTGAAGAAGTCAGGTTGGGGATTTCGCGAGAGGAATTAGGGCGGAAATATCACCTTGCACGGAAGCATACTGTGCCCAATACGCATCTTCTCCCTCGACAGTATCAGACTTGGATGCACTTTGCGGTGGTAGAGGGGAGATCAGATCATCTCCTGCTGTCCCATAGGCATCCCAATAGGAGTCGTCGTCGTCGACTTGACCGGCTTCCGCGGCCAGATCGAGAGGCAAAAGTTGCGTTGGACCTTGCCCAGATGCAGAGATGCTGGCAAGCGACTCTTGCGGTGTGGAGAAGGAGGAAGACGGGAATGGCATCAGCTGGAGGTCATGATACGTCCAACCGTGAGTATCATCCCAATGGAAGAGCATGCGCAACCCTTCTGGAATTGAGGATATTTGCACATGGGCAAAAGTGGACTCGGGGTCTGATGTATAGCGTGTTGGATAGGTATCTTGATCAAACAAGGGGGGTAGATGGTCAAGAAGGTCGATGATTTTGACATTTTCTGGAGATGGCCAACACAGATACTCGACAGCGGAAGAGGGTGATAACTGGAGGAAGTAGTGTCGTTGGCGAAGAGGGGTAGAGATGAGATGAGGGGGGAGGGGATCGGTGAGAGGGGAAATGTACTGTATGACTAGCTGGACTGTGTGAGCGGGGAGGGGGTACATGATGGTGGATGAGTAGATCCAGAGTTGAACATATCATTGTGTCTCTCCGTTCTCTGCTGGCGGAGTTGACCCCCCCCCTGCGATCAAATTTGTCACCCCTCTCTTCTCACACCACACACACTTGCACTCACACCTCCACGTCCCTCGCAAGACACTCATGCGGGTCTCTCTTCTGCTCGCCTGTCTGGCATTGCCAGTTCTTTCTGCTGCCCAGGTATTCCTTGTTTTCTCTCCGTCTTCTTGCTTTACTCACCCTTCATTTCTTCCCTCAGTCTTCGCAAGTATCCTTCTCTCATGTCGGTCATGCTGCATCTTAACTGTCCTCTAGTAACAGCTCGCAATCTACCATTACCGCCGCCCCAAGTTCGACCAGTCAGTCAGCGTCTGCCTCTGGGAGTGCATCAGGCAACGTCACCGCCTCAGCCACTGGAACCTCGGCTGGAAATACGACCTCCACCGCAAATGCCACGACGACATCCATCCTCCCGACAGCTGCTTCCTCTGTCCCCGGTCAGGACGGTGGTGGTCCGAACGGCGGCGCGCCAAGTCCGGGCACATCTGCATCCGGTGGTATATATGGTCCACCGGATGGCTACATCGCCGCCGCCGCCGCACTGCAAAGCGCTGGGATGCTGGAGCTTGTTTTGTTCGTAGTCGGGCTTTCATTCCTTGTTTGATACCATGCGCTTCGTCCTTGGAATATTGCATGCGATATACCTCCTGGGACCTTTTCATTCAGGACTCTTGTGGTGGACCATCATCGATTCTTTTGCACTGAGCTAAATTCGCAGACACTTATTCATATTATGTCTATCAGCCATCGTATCTACGACATCCTCTCATTGACGCTTTACCCTACCTTAGTGGACCTTTGCTTGCTAGCCAACCATTCAACTCGATGAATAATAGTTGGTGTACACAATGTAAAGCACAGCATTTGTAGACCCAAAATAAACCTCTTGGTCTCGTTGGAGATGCGGAGTTCCGTACTGCGCACCTCAACTGTCTTTTTTAAAAGTGTCCAGCGTCTCTCACCGTCTCGTTTCAGATTAGACCAGTTGCGCGCAACCAGTGTTCATTCGCACATGGCTGAAGCACAACCCACCGCAAAAAGGCAGAGGGTGGATGTCAAGGTTTCATGGTGTTATCATGTTCCCCTAACATACCATCCTCACCAAGTCACTTGCAGACAATAGGAACACACGACGGGACATTCCATTGTGATGAAGCACTGGCTGTATTTCTCTTGCGCCTCACAGATACGTATCGTGCCGCAGGTACCGACACAACAAGAATTTTTCCTGTCTCATTCTCAACAATCCCGTAGACCTGAAACGCAGCAGAGATCCTGCCATTCTAGATGCATGCAACATCGTCGTTGATGTCGGTGCGGTGTACGACGAAAGCAAGCAACGCTTTGATCACCATCAGAGGGGTTTCCAGGAAGTATTTGGTCACGGATTTACGACCAAATTATCGTCTGCCGGTCTCATTTACAAGTATGTGCCAGTGTAAAGTCTGTGTGCAGCAACCACATGGCCGAGTCATTCGAGCAGGCACTTTGGGAAAGAAATCATCGCTGCTCAGATCGGTGTCGAGGTGAACGATCCCAAAATCCACATCCTTTGGCTGAAATTATACAAGGTGAGTCTAGCGTTCTACCCGTCCGTTCAAAGACTCACCTTCGTGGTAGGAATTTATCGAGGCTTTAGATGCTATCGACAATGGCATATCACAGTATTCCTCCGAGGAGAAACCAAGATACAGCAGTCGAACCGATCTATCCAGTAGAGTCGGTTGGCTTAACCCCCCGTGGAATGAACCAGCTACCTCTCAAGTCATCGATGTGCGTTGTGATACTCGCTCTCCTGCGTCTTCTCATCTACCGATCAGTCTTTCTTCGCCGACGCGTCCCGACTGGCTGGCGAAGAATTTCTCGGGAGGCTAAGGTATTATGCAAATGCTTGGCTACCAGCGCGGGACATAGTTCTCTCCGCTCTCTCCGCACGGTATAACGAAGATCCAAGCGGCAGCATCATCGTGTCTGACCGCTTTGTCCCATGGAAGGTAAGCTTCGGATTACACACCGTCAGTTGTCTTAGTTTCATGAACCACACAGGAGCACCTCTTCCAGCTTGAAGAAGAACAGAGAATTACCAGAGATGCTCTCCCACTTTATGTTGTTTACCCCGACGAAATAGGTGGCAGTTGGCGTATTCAAGCTGTTCCCGTCGCTCCCGACAGCTTTGCATCCCGTAAGGCACTCCCAGAGCAATGGAGAGGCCATCGGGATGACGAATTGTCCCTGTTGACTGGAGTCGGGGGTTGCATTTTCGTGCATGCCTCGGGGTTTATAGGAGGCAAGTTGTCGTGTTTGGCTGTGCTTTTAAGGAATTTCATTTAATTATGAAATGATAGGGAATAAAACACGAGAAGGTGCTCTCAAGCTCGCGAGACTAGCAGTTACGATGTAATGCTTGCGGCAATGGATTATGGCATGAGTTGCCTTCGGTTATGATAACCAGTGCGATTGGACTTGGCGATGACTGTACCACTCGATCGACGACACGCTGAATACACATGTGTCGAGCGACTATTCTAGCCTTGACGTGAACGTGAAGGGGATATACCTCCATCATGGTGCACACGTACTTTGGACGATGGCTATGAACTGCCTCGTGTTCCTCGCATGGAGATCACGATGTAGTACCTCTTCAATGGCTCAGGTCCTCACCATCACCTTGTCTTTTCGTAGCTATTTGCCTTCACATCCTCTAGTCCTCCCAGAAGGTATTGACCAATGCCTTACATCAAGACTCATTACCACCCATTCCTTTTCGTCCTCATCACGATTTGTGCCATGGCTGAGATGGGGCTCACAGCCTACCTGATTAGTGCGGGAAACGAGAACCACGACTGGCCCAGTGCTCGCTACCATTCACTGTGCGTACTCAGAGTTGGGTTGTCAATGTCGCTGACTGTCTCGTAAGATTGATTCTTTTCGAATTCAACGCTGTTTGGACGACAATGTTTGGGACCGCTTACCTGCTGTGGATAGTGGACGGTGCTGTCCATTTTCTCGCCAGCATAGCAAGTTCCATCATCTGGCTAGTTATCACCACAGTGCTCTGGGTAAGTACATATACGAGTTGACGTTACTGGTATTTATAAGGCTGCTCTGCGCTGTAGGGAGTTTCTGCAGGTTTGATGCATAACACGAGGTCGGGAGGCGACTGCAATTGGATATCAGCTTCCTCTGGGTTCGCGAGCACAAGCTCGCCCTGCTCTGAAAATCTAAGCAACGTCAGCAGCTGCAGAGAAACTCTCACTGTAGAGGCAGTAGGGTGGGTGGAGTTTGGACTGTGTACCCTGGCGCTGCTCGCAACGTGCATGTGGTTACGGACGAGCAAGCGAAGCTACGTGAGTGAATCTCGCAGGCTGGTATGACTAGAGATGGGAAGATTAACTGTCGGTTGAACGATTACAACAGCATTCTAGCTTCTACGTGTAGGGAATGGAGGTGGATTCATTAGACTACATATTCATGTGCCTGCCGAACAGAGCACTCCGGAGTGTTCCCGGTAGTAGGTCACTATGACTAGAGACTGATTGAGGTGGCTGTGTTCTGCGTCGACATGTTGCCCAGTTCGCAAAGACTGGTTGTCTGATAAGACAGCTCACACATGTTGAATGACAACTCACCGACAACGGAAACCACGCCCAATAATAGAATATACACCAACGATCTATTCACCGCATACACTGCAGATAGCATAATAACAAATGACCAACCTGACAGCGCATCCGAGTCCCAATCCATTCCTGAATATCCTCCGAGTCCAGCCGAACAGGTCATATCCCCCACTAGAGCAATATATGTACGGACTCTTGCACTGTTGTGCGCTTGCTCCTTGAGCATTGGAAGCCATTAGTATGTCTCTTCCACTCACAAAAACTTTGAGTTTACGTTTGACCCCCAGCGCGTCGTACACTCTTGCCCCTCTCAAGTCCCAACTATCCCGAGAGCTCGGGACTTCCAACACAGAGTTCAGCCTCCTAATATCAGCATTCACTTTGAATAGTACCTGGACCCCCCTTGTAGGGGGAGTATTGATCAGCAAACTTGGGACGACACTTTCCAGTATTCTTGCTACCGGCGTGGTTTTCCTTGGTAAGCTCCGGGTTGCACCATGCTCTGTTATTGTCTCACAATGAGCCAAGGTCAGTCAATTCTCCTCGTCGGAGAGACGCAGGGAAGTGTCCGTCTGATGACTCTTGGTCTATGGATCTATGGCCTTGGTTTAAGTCCACTCGCAGTCGTTCAAGAGTGCATCATCGTGCGCTTCTTTCACTCGCATGGATTGGGCATGTCAATGGCCATGGGTCTTGTCGCTGGAAAATTTGCAGCTTTTCTGTCAGCACGCACATCTTATCCGCTGTCCGTCACTTTTGGTCGCCATGCACCATTTTATGTGGCAACCGCGTTGACCGGCTTCTCGTTCATTATGAATCTTGTTTACATGTTCTCTTCCCACTGGTTGGTTGCAGAATCTGGAACGGTTCTTGAAGCCTCGGAAGCTCAGCAGGAGGCCCGGCGCCGCGCTGTCTATAGTCTTCCTGAGGCAAAGGCTCTTGAAAGAGTAGCCGAAAAACACCGTGTGGATTTGAAGGAAGTGCCACTACTCGGTGATGTCTTTTGGGCGTGAGTCCACCCTTTCCCACTTTGTACCATCTTTTTGACTCTTCACAAGATATATCGGCCTGAACGTGCTTTGTGGAGTGATATGGTCGCCATTTACCCATCTTGCCGCGTAGGACAACACTCTTCTTCATCACATGTTCCTTATTCCCCTGGCAGGAACATGCTCGAAAAGCGATATCACTTAAGTGAAGCGGATGCCAGTACGCAGGCATCGTACCTTCTTGCTGGCAGCATAATCTTGTACCCCGCCGTGAGTTACCCGGTTACAGCATCAGCATACGTCTGAATTTTGTGAGCTAGAGTGGATACCTGGTAGATCGCATCAATAATCCAAGAGCCACTATACGGATACTTATGCTCTCTTCTCTTTTGACCATGCTCTGCTATTTATGGTTGGCAGCGCCGCCAGGATGGACCAGAAGCCCACTACCTGGGATTATCTCTTTTGCTGGTGGGGTGGGATTTTCCCCGTGTAAGTTTTGCAATTCTACGCACCGGCTTACTGACCCCCAAGAAGTGTTGTTGGTGGTCATCGTACCCAGTATTGTCCCATTGAAGTATGTTGCCACAACCCTGGGTGTACACAAAGCAGTGAGTGCTACGAGGAATCGTTATATTCAAATGATCAATCGCGTTTATTCCAGCTGGAGCAAACCGGGTTCACAATATTTCAAACGCTCGCTGGAATGTGGCTCGACAACGGACACGAGTTGGAGCTACCCCAGCGAGATGATGCGGTCGTTATCCAGCATCTTCTCTATGCATTTGTATTTTTCAATGCTTTACAACTGATTAGTGTGGAAGGTCTGGCTCATCTTGATAAACGTCGAAGGGGAAGAGATCATCACCCCTATTTCCCGGATGATTTATCTTCTACGTCCGGCGATTCCAGCGCCGATGCCTCTACGCCCCCAAATCCGGAGATATTCCCAAATGCTCTACCCGTTGAGCGAATGCCGCTCTTTTTGCACTCAGACTCTGATGACATTGCCTGGGATCCTGTACACAGTGTTCGCAGAGCGTCGGAAAAGCGCCGAGGCCGTATCTACGCCTGGCTCTCAGCGTTTCTCATCTGTACTGCATGGGTTATCTTTTTGAGCACTGCATTGTTGCGTTTGCGCTCAAGAGAAGAGAGGGGTACACAGGCATCATGACATATGTAACTTGGAAAGTCCGGTTCAGTGATCTTCGTACGATATATCCCGAAATTTATAGTACCATTACATGCCTCCACTATGTGTATTGTCATTTTCGTTTGATGCTTACCAGCCAATGACCCTTGTTATTCCCAACTTCCGTAAAATCGGAGGACGCCGTGGTAGAAGCGGCATCCTTGAAGAGATCAATGGACAGCGGCGACACCAAGTCTGATTTAGGGAGCGGGTAGGATGGCACTTGCACATCCACTCTTCTTCCTTTTCTTCGCTCAGCACGCAAAATTGGCAAGGTTCCACGCCATCGCTCAACCATCCGTCGGGTTTCGGCTGGGTCCCTTGGCTTGACATACAGTTCAGACTCTGGACTTTCACCATCGCCTTGCTCGGATATGCCTAACGGAGCACACGCATCTGCACGGGTAGAAGGAGAAAGATCTGTAGTAAAGGCTCAGCTATAAGATGTGTCGATTGGAAAAATATGTACCATCGCTCTGTCCCGCCCAACTCGATAAAGATTCTTGAATGGTATCTGCACCGCAGGATTCAGAGGGTGGAACGTCAAACTGACCCATCACATATTCAACTGGTTCCGGGAGCTACGTTAAAAATTGAATTGATGAGGAAGTGTCTTACACCAGCAATGGATCCCACTTACGCTCGGGGGAGAATAGCCGTCGTCGACGTCAAGTGCAGAGGCCAGCCAATATAAGATGGCATGCATGACAGTGGGCTGCCTTGCCCGTGCATCAAACGGCGGGGAAATATACACGTTTGTCCATCCTGGTGACTGTCTTGGTAAAGCAGAGAGAGGTTGAAATTGCGACATTACCATCTGAGAAGACCCCAAACGCCCACTGTTGATAAGAGGTTACGATGAAATGAAAACACTGTTTACGGACACACAAGTCCCAGAGCTAAGACGAATGAGCTTCATCGTCAAACAATCAAGGTTAAGTACAAACCTTGCACCAAAGACGCTCTTTCGCTCGTAAGCGGGTGTTACCGGCAGGCAGCTAGGATGATGAGTGGTTGCACATACGATACGTTTCTTGTAACTTACGGATTGCAATTCAGTAAATTGCCACATATCTTCGCTAGAGAGTACCCATGGGGGCTGACAAGCAACAAGCACCGAGTTCGAAGCAACCTCTGCGGTGTGTGGATATTCCTTGCGAGTAAAGTAAAATTCCTTGAAGAGATGATCGTCGTGATGTTGTTGTGTTTCTGGCACGAAACTCCAGTCCTTGGTCTGAGGGTAAAGAATGTGAAGTATGCGTTGTACAGTCCTCAGGGGGAAATGATCGATCCAAGCCCACAGTCTGGACGACGATGTCAGCAAAGCATCCTTCAAGCATGACAACGAAGGCGACGAGGGCTTACCGATTAAACTCTGTCACTGGCGGAAGTAGAGTAGCACTTATTCTGAATTTCCGAGCCGAGGGCACAGTCAAAACTTCGCCAGTTTGCTCGTCCTGGTCTTTCAGACTTAGTCCCAGAGACCTGTCTGGTACATTTGCCTTGACCCCTAACACAGGTTAACTGCGTCAGTAAATACCGCATTGCAGGCAAGTACATCATACTGGGGCTGACAATTAGTAACCAGGGTGTCAAAGGTATTGTCCAAGCACTCGATCGAAGTAAGGTGCCTCTCCTTCCTGGACCGAGTGGAGAGTGTATTGCGATGACTTTTGTGCCCAGAAGGTGGGCAGGCTAGATGGGCATCTCCCCCAAATTTCAACTCAGGGAGTACCGCATCTTTCATGTAGCCGCGAAGGTCTTCAAGTCCCCACCAAGCCATGTTATACGGGCGATATCTCGAGGAAGCAGCAAGAGAGCGCAGAAAGCGGTTGCGACGTATATTGTTGACCTACATGATCCTACAAACCTTTAAGTAGTACCAGTAGCCGGGACCTTGACAACAGAAAAATACAACGCTTCGTAACGCCCTTATTGTTGAGGAGAATCCCTGAGGAAATCCGTGAGCCGTTATGACGAATTTGGCAGTCGGCAACTTCCGCTAGATCGGCGATGTCCGGTGGTCTCTGTCCTCCAGTTACGCCTGGTCATCCACGCCGCCATCGCGTCAAAACCCACTCAAGAGGTGCGTTCTACGTATTTCTGAACATTTACTCATTGAGTGCGTGCTTCATACCCGTCGTTCTCCTGAGACAGACACCAGGTCTCGGGGGATTAGGGTGGATGTTACTGCATTCTCTCGGATGCTGGAACTGCTCTTCTGACCACTTCCATTATCCAGCTTCAAGATGGGCGCATACAAATATATCAGCGAGTTGTACAAGAAAAAGCAGTCTGACGTGCTACGATTTCTCCTTCGTGTTCGGTGAGTTCGAGTTCAAATAGACATGTACTGGTTCAGCCAAACTAAATTGTGAACCGCTCCAGTTGCTGGGAGTACCGTCAGTTGAACGTTATCCACCGGGCATCCCGCCCGTCCCGTCCAGACAAAGCGCGCCGTTTGGGTTACAAAGCCAAGCAAGGCTATGTTATCTACCGTGTCCGTGTCAGACGGGGCAACCGCAAAAAGCCCGTACCGAAGGGTACATTGTTCCATTTCCCTGCGCTTGCCGATACTCATGATTACCGTCAGGTGCTACCTATGGCAAGCCCGTTCGTCAGGGTGTCAACCACCTCAAGCCCCAGCGAGGTTTGAGGAGCGTTGCAGAAGAACGTGTTGGTCGCCGTTGCGGCAACTTGCGTGTTCTGAATTCGTACTGGGTCAACCAAGATGGTGTCTACAAATACTACGAGGTTATTCTTGTAGATCCCAATCACAAGGCGGTAAGTGTTTATTCAATCCTTCGCCCGTTCTTGCTAAGCACGAGGATTAGATTCGCCGGGATTCGCGCATCAACTGGATCACGAAACCAGTGCACAAACGCCGTGAGGCTCGTGGACTCACCAGCATCGGCAAGCAGGTTCGTCCCTGGAATTGTTCAGAGATTCATTAACTCACCTTCATCATGCAGAACCGCGGGCTGGGCAAGGGTCACCGCCACAACCATACGCCGGCCCGCTCGACCTGGAAGAGGCACAACACCCTCAGTCTTCGCCGCTACAGGTAATTTGTTACACCATGTCTCCTGTCTGTTATATTGCATTCCACGTCCATGTTTGGTATGGTTGTATGCCCTTGCAATTTTAACGAAAACCATATGTGGCACTCGAATCGTGCGAGCCGCAAGTGAGAAAAGATCATTTTAGTGGAGCTCGGTTGCCTCGTGTGTTTCACGTGTACATCAAATTACTTACGGCACTAATTGGCTGCGCGTCGAACCGGATCTCTTTTTGTAGAGCATAAGTGCCGAGAGGGAGACCAATATACCTTTCTCTCGACCCACCACGACATGAGATACCCCAGAATAAATGGACGTTCGTTCTGTTTACTACTGCACGCCTTCTCGATGATATCGCTAGCGCATGCTAGTCTCATGAATCTACTGCGTCCTGGTTCACCCGAGGTGCAACGGAGTCCTTCGAGGCGAGCCTCCGGAAGCGAGAATACGACGCTGTGGGTGATCAAAGACACGTATGAAGGCCAAACGTTTTTCGAGTATGTGAACATGTATTACTTCTCAAGAGATTCTGTGCTAATGAAGTTTGCCTCATAAAGCACCTTTGACTTTTACACCGGTCCAGATCCTACTAAGTTCGAATGCAGCCTTCTCCGCAAACTGATTGGCACTAACGCGACATTTGCAGCGGACTAGTGACGTGAGTCCGTGTGTCCATGAGTCCATGAGTCAAATAAAGCTCCTCCCAGCTTCGTCAACAAATCCACTGCATTTACCGATGGCCTAGCGTATGTAACATCTGACAACAAAGTCATCATGAAGGGCGACGATACGACTCAGCTTCCGCAGGGTGTCAATCGCAGCAGGTAATTATCCGCAACTTCTTGAAGAAATGTGCTCACTAGATCACAGCGTGCGAATATCTAGTCAAGCTGTTTACAACACCGGTCTTTTCGTGTTGGATCTTGATATGGCACCCTGGGGTTGTGGTTCGTGGTTTTTCTCAGTTCTGTACGTGCTCTCTGATCTGTCTTGTAGGTGTATGGCCTGCCTTTTGGTATTTAATGAAGCATTTTATTTAAACCAGCTTCCTAACACTGTACCTCTACTAGGACCTTGGGAGATGGTACATGGCCTTGGGTACGTACGCTGTTCGTCTCTGGAGTTGGCTCTAACTCTGTTGAAGAACGGTGAAATAGATATAATTGAGGGTGTACACGACAACGAGCACAATCAAGTCACATGGCACACTGCTCCTGGTATGTATGACGAAACCACCTTTCCCCCTTCTGACCTTTTCGAAGGATGTAATCTGACTGCCACAGCTAATTTCACGGGCACAATCGTTGTAGGTTGTTAGATTGGTGCTGATTGACACGTCATGTACTGATATACTCAGCAAACCAATGGGGTAGATAACTTACAGTGCGATGCACTGATCAATAATAATGCTGGTTGCGGGGTTACGGAGTGGAGTAGGGCATCTTATGGCCCATACTTCGATTCGCAAGGTGGTGGCGTATTTGCAATGAAATGGGACACGAGCGGAATTGCAGTTTGTCAGTTCATGATAGTTTGTGTGTTTCTTGGTGCCCTTACCTTCACTCAGGGTCATTCTATCGTGCTGCTATTCCCCAAGACATCACACAGGGTTTGCCGGATCCGTCCACCTGGGGGGAACCTGTCGCAACGCTCCCACAAACCCACTGTAACATTTCACAATATTTTGTCAACCACTCGATCATTTTTGGTACGCTCTCTAGAGTAGCTCGTGCTTCAAAAGCTCAATTTAATCCTAGATATCACGTTTTGTGGTGGGATTCTTCAGCACAGCAAGAAGCTGTAGTGCTGATTCGTCTGAATAAGGTGACTGGGCTGGTAATTCCTATACCACTTCCGGTTGTCCCGGAACTTGCACCGGGATATTGGTGGACCCTGCAAATTTCGTGGTAAGTCCTTGTGCACGTACTTGAATCTTTACTCTGAAGGACCGACCTGTAGAATGCATCCTGGATCATCAACTCGCTCAAAGTTTACAAGTCGGCAACTTTATCTGGAAGCTCCTCTAACTCAGCGACAGGCTGCTCCATTGATAGTTTGCGTATTGCAGCGGCCATGGCCACCGTCCACGTCCTACTATCTTTGCTGTAGATCAATCAACGACAACGACCAGGCGGACATTGACATTTAACATTTCATGATCATGACATTGGATAGAATCTAGCCAGTCTGTTATACCCTGTTCTCATACTTCTCCATAGATGATGCGTGGTATCCTGCGCTACAGCTTCAACATTCGTAGGTTGTCTGTGCCTTGGGTATCAACCTCGGCAAAACTAGATCTCATGGGAGTAATACTAGCGTGGCCCAACGCGAAGGCCCAGCCATCCGTTCCTACGGGAACGGTGGACAAATCCGGATCGACAAGGTGTTGGATGTCGGGGGCCCACTTGAACGCAAGGTGACCTACTGGAGCTGCACTGCTCGAGGAGCTACCACCACCAAGAGGATCAGAGCTATCAAGTGGCGTCTCGCCCTGAGTTCCGTGATCCACTGGGATATGTTTGAAGAGGCGGCCGTACGAGCTACGCCACACGTTTGTCCAGTATACTTGTAAACCTTCAGGGTCCGCAAGTTTATGGATCATGGGAAGGTTCACGTTGTACAAGTCAACCTCCTCGCCATGTACCCCGTCCGGATCTTTGCCCCAATTAGCCCATAGATATTTCACGATACGGACGGAAAGGGTATGCGCCAGCTCATACAATTGAGGGGGCGTGGGATGATGCACGATGCCATATGAGAGCGCAATAGCACGCGTGCGAGAAACTGCGGCAGACATCGCCGCGCCGATAGTCCCTGATGAGAGGGTAAACGCGACTGCAAAGCATCATGAGACCTCTTGTGGTTGATAAATTTGTGATTGCCGACCTGATGTGTTTCTACCAAAGTTTGGTCCTGAAATCTGGACGGGATCAACAATCAAATTTTACAAATATCATGGATATGCACGTACGACGAGATCAATTTCTCCAGGGTATAAGTTGTGGAGAGCAACATTTGTACAGGTGGCTGGAGTCTTGAGGTTGTTGCACGATGTGAGTTCGATGGTCACAAGATATCCTACATGATGTTCGCACCCCATCCAGCAGAACCCACTCTGCGATTTCGCGTTCCTTTAATGGTCTAGGGGTGTCCGATGTTTCGCCCTCTTTGCCATCTACGGTGATATGAGCGGCAAAGCTGGAGGCACGGGGGGATGAATTCACCTGGTCCTCTCGGGTAGAAGTATCTGCCTCGGGTAACTTCGGTGATATGGTATGACTTTCCTATGTGCTCGGCGTTGGCATCGTCGTGCTCGCGATTTCGTGAAAACGGGCATATCCCACTGACCAATCCAAGACTTCTGGGAACTTGGTATGACAACTCTTACGTTCCATTCTAAGGCGTTCGCAGAGGGATATAGTTGTGACATAAGAGGTTGTCATAAGTGCTATCCTGGGGAAGGTGGATACTCACTCAGAGTGTTGGTGAGGTGCTGATAAAAACCAAAGATGTGAGGTGACTCTGGGCTCGGTGGGCCATCATCGTTCTGATAGAGGGAGAATGAGTGGCTCGATGAGGTAGATAAGGGAGGACACTGACGACGAGTAGAACTGTCGGGCGGCCGAGCGACATGAAAGCAGTCGACTAGAAGGTTCAGACTTGGAATGGAAGATGGGATGAACTACCTGTTCAAGGTGATTACCAGCGACGGGCGTCTGTGTTGTTCCCATAATAATAAAAAAGTCTGTTGTACTCCTCGTCTTCGCTGTCGTGAGTGGCGTTGGAAGGCAAAGTGTCGCTTGTTTACCCTGTCTAACGTCGCCATTGCCCATGATCACCACCTGAAATCCGCCATGTCTACCCCGCTGTCCACGAGCCCGACGCCTCACTCTTTACCTGCCATCCCGACCCTCTCCCCCATACAGATGCCCGCCGAGACGGACCACAGTGGCGAAGACTTACACCGCTCTTCATCGTCCGTGACAGCCTACAATGCTACTTTCTCCACACTCTCTTCCCCAATCGCAACCCGTCCAGCCCCACTTGCTCGCTCTTCTTCTACTCCTCGCCCCTCGCAGCCAAATCTCCGCAAGTCTCTCTCCGCCGATTCCTTCATCGGCTACGAACGAGACAGCTCGTCAACCTCAACCAGCTCGCGGCCTCCTCGAGCCATCGCTCACGCCTCAGGCGATTCATCCGGGACTCGCAGGACAGAGTTATCCGTCGATTCTGCACGTCGTCATGCCACAGATACCGCTCCTTTGTACATTCGGACCCGTGGCATAAGCATGGGCAGCAGGAGCGATAGTCACAATTCCGTTGTGGAACAAAACTTTGAATCCGAGCCTTGGCAGCCTCCGAAAAAGGTGGGTGATAAGAGTAGGAGAGGCTCAGTGAAAGGCAAGGACCCGGTGCGAGCATCTCGTCGTCCCGGTGACCTCAAGCTTCCTGCTCGCAACCAATTGTCAGCTGTTCCAGTGAACGTCATACCGAGCCAACTTCCCCAGCCAATTCCACGCGACGATGCTCGCAGGTTGCATTCCACGACATCCCTCCAGTCCTTCCCTCGACATTCTTCTCTAACAGACGTCATATCTGGTCGTGTCAGGAGCGGTAGTCTTGGGTTGCAGGCCAATTGTGTAGGTAGAGGCTCTCTCCCCGATATGATTCCACCGATGGTGAGGAGCCAGCTATGTCGATGGATCACCATCGAACTAAGATCCCACAGTCGTTTCCCAAGGAAATTTCCATCGCCGTCGTTGGTGCGCCAGGTTGCGGAAAGTCCACGTTCGTATCGGAGGATGCAAGGGCTTATGGTGTTGAAGACCTCAGTGCACTCTTTGCCATGTCAGGAAGTTCGATTTCTACACCCTTCCGCTGTAAGTGATAAGTGTGTTCGCCAATTGGCTTATCCCTTACGTTTCCCAGACACTAGACGACTTGACTGGGTGAAACAACGGGAGCCACCAAGTGTCTCGATCGTGATTCACGAGCTAGACATAACAAGGTTGGCCTCGCTTCCTCGAGTAGATGGCATCTTTGTGTGCTATGACAGCGGGGATGCATCCTCATTCGTGCTTGTTTCCGACTTTCTCCGTGAGTTCAATCCCATGCTTTGCGCTCTAATCGCTTACCGCTCATCCCTCAAGGCTTAATACGTCCAATGAAATACCCTGTGATCGCAGTCGCTCTGAAGTCGGACCTCACAGTAGCTGTTGACCCTCAAACATCCTTGAATTTGTTCCAACAACATGACGTTGGCCTAGTACAAGTAAATCGTGTCGAAGATATAGGCAAGATGAGAAAGGCGTTTAAATTTCTGTTGATGTCAATCCTTAGAGTACCAAGTGAGTGTATGGGCCTTATACTCAATGTCCGTACTTTGACCTGTTGTGCGACAGATGCCGACCTTCGAAACCCTGCATCGCCGGAAACGTTGGTCTCTCCATCACCATTCGAGAATCGGTCGTCAATGTCAGCGACACCCACTGCGTCTTCTTCGGTACCTTCGGTCCGCACAATGTCACAGGCAAGCTCTTTTCGACTTTCCCCAACCTCCACCCTACCATCATCACCTCCTCCACTCGCATCATCCCCGACGCGGGCCCGTTCAACGTCAGACCTGTTTTCGGAACACGAAAGAGCGAGGTCTCGTAATTCAAGCGAACGCAAATTATCAAATGCACGGAGCGTGACTAGCCTCCTGGCAAGCAACAGCCTGTCTTCTCTGTCATCCTCCCAGCCGGCGAAGAATGATACACCGAATGGACATGAGGATGATAATCGCCCCGCCAAAAAAGGGAAAGAGCCGTATGTATTTTTTTTCGCGCTGCTTTGGTCTTGACTGAGGCTGTTGAAAAGTCGCTCGGTTCAATATGCCACTTTGGACGAGCTCCTTGACAAGCTCCTCTTTCTTGCAGTCAGCGGGGACGGTCAGCCACCGAATGTTGATACTTTTGTGTCGTTCTGACACCTCGATGTAGATCCGACTTTCGTTGCGCATTTCTTGCTCACTTATCGGAGATTCGCTGGTCCTCGGGGTATCTTGTTGGCTATGCAGAAGCGCATGCGACAACTCGATAATTCTGTGGGTGATCCCATGTTTGCTAGTTATGCTCAAATGAGGTGAGTCATTCAAGCTACTCTTTGTAAGCGTCTGACCACTCCCTTATAGGATTTGCCATCTACTTGAGAATTGGATTCATACTTATCCACAAGATTTCGCTGCTCCAGGTGCAGCAGGTGCTTTGAACGCTCTGGTGAAATCCATCATTGGGAAGACATATCTTTTGCATTATGGATCCGACTTCCTTCCTTTTCTGGAACACCTTCCAAGCATCGTTGATTCCGATTCAGCTTGGGCACACAAGGCTGACCACGTGCTCGATGATGCTGATGAAACCTATAGTATATCGGATGGCGAAGATGAAACACTTGCCGTAACTACCGACTCGGCGTCATCTAATCTGTCCTCCGTGGCACCCTCTCATGAAATTTCGACTGGCTCGATTTCAAGAGAGCGTAAACAAAGCTTACCTTTGAGTGCGAAGGCATTGATCATGCTGACCACTCCATCGTACCCGCCAGACACCCCCGAGATATCACCGAAGCAGCTTCTGAAAGAACTATACCGCCAGTCATTGGAGTTACAGAACTACGATTGTTCTGAGATCGCTGAAGAGATCACTCGAGTCGAAGCTAAGCTATTCATGGATATAGAGGTATGTCACTTACGTCGTAGGTACGCTCAAATGTTTAATATGGAAGCCTTGTAGCCGAGACACTGGCTTCGGTATACACTTATCCCTGGTCGCAAAGACCCGGAATCCGACACTATCTCACGGTTTAACGCTATTTCGAATCATCTTGCGGATTGGTAAATGTCAGGTATATATTGGTTGTCCGGCTCTGACAATTCTCGCAGGGTTGTATCTCTGATCCTGTGTCACGACAAACCCAAAAATCGAGCGAAACAAATCGAGAAGTTCGTCGATATCGCCCACAAACTTCGTGCTTTGAACAATTATTCCGCGCTCCGCGCCTTCGTCGCTGGAATAAACAACTCTACGTTTCAAGGAGATGATACAATGGAGATCTTTAAAACCAAGACGCCAGACCATTACAAGAATCTTTTGTCTTGGGACGTCCTGCTGCAACACAGGGGGGCTCATCAAGCATATCGGATGGCGTTGAAAAACACTAAAGGAGCCTGCATTCCCGCTTTGTGCGAACTATATATCAATAATTGTAGACCGCTAATAACAGATATCTCACAGAGAAGTGCACATGTCAGATTTGATCCGTGCACACGAGGGAAACCCAGACGTCAGCGCCACGGAGGCCAACAAAATTCACTGGGGAAAGTTCAACATGTTTGGACGATTCATCCAGAGCACAACCCACTGCCAATTACAGTGTCAAACGACATCTGATTACAACTTTCCTGAACGGCCGAAGATTAGGAATCTGGTGTTCAATGAGTATGTGATGCCGGAGGAGGTAACCATCCATGGTTTCGCCCAATCCCCTTGACTGAGTAACTTTGCAGATGCAAGTTTCCAGAATGGCGCCGGTTACCGATTCGGACATCGTTGATGAGCCATTCAGGCCAAGTTTACCTCGGTCGTTCTCGCGAGAAGACGGACACTTTACACAGGGAAGAGACACTGCACTCATTCGCAGACTATTCCAGTGGTGACGGTCCCAAGCACTACTTGTACTCGGAAATTTACTGTTGTATCGCCAGTGTTCTTTTGTCTTGATTCTTCATCGTGTTGTCTAACGTCTATCATTGGATACCCTGTTGCATACGTACTACCACCACTGACTGGGTTGTTTTACCTGACGCACTGTATGATATTATATAGCCTTGAAGCATCATTCCTGTAGAACACACGTACGAGCGTCGGATTGACCACCTTGTCGACATTGTCTAGGAGACAATTGTACAATGATCATAAATAATTCT
>JBBPNX010000299.1:0-24252 GCA_038091155.1 Harrya chromipes | reverse complement strand
GTAAAGGTACCGCGTCCAACCAAGAACTTGGAGTACTGAGTCAACGGGGTAGGCTGGTTCTCGATAGCTTGGTACATCCGGGGTTGCGTGAAACTAGGCTGGTCCGTTTCATTGTGACCGTGACGGCGGTAGCAAACGATGTCAATGACGACATCGCGCTTGTACTTGGCCCGATAGTCTGCAGCGAGCTGACAGACAAAGTTCACAGCCTCGACGTTGTCACCATTGACATGGAAGATCGGCGCATCAATAGACTTGGCAATGTCAGATGGGTAGGGCGTAGAACGAGCGAACCGCGGGTCGGTGGTGAAGCCAATCTGGTTGTTGACGATGAGGTGGATGGTTCCACCGGTGCCGTAGTTCGGCAGATTGTGGAAGCCCATTGTTTCGTACACCACACCTTGTCCTGCGAATGCGGCATCTCCGTGGAGAAGAACAGACATAGCGGTATTATGGGTAGTATGGTCTCCTTCCAGATTCTGTATAGCAAACGTCTTGCCAAGAACGACTGGATCCTCGGCTTCCAAGTGCGATGGATTGGCGACCAGAGAGAGGGAAACCTTCTTTCCAGATGGGGTAGGCCTCACGTAGTTTGCACCCAGATGGTACTTGACGTCACCAGCTGGTGAACCATCAGCTCCCCCGCCAGAGAATTCGTTCAAAATGGCCTCGATAGGCTTGCGGATAACGTTCGCCAACACGTTGAGGCGCCCACGGTGTGGCATGCCAATTGTAACATGCTTGACGCCACTGTCGACCGAACGGTCGATGAGAGCCTTCATCCCAGGAATGAGCGCCTCGCATCCCTCCAATCCGAACCTCTTCTCGTTAGGGTATTTGCTAGCAATGAATTTTTCAAAGGACTCTGACCAGATGAGTCGGTCAAGGATCATGCGCTTCTCTTCTAGTGTGTAGTTCCAAGGTTTGGGGGTCTCGACTCTTTCTCTGATCCAATCGCATTGTTCCTTGTCAGGAATGTGAACGTATTGGATCCCAACAGCCCCGCCTTAATAACATTTAGAGGGAATTTAAATTCCAAAGGACTGAAGCCTTACAATAAATGCGTTTCAATGTCTTGATGATGTCACGAAGTGACATCGATTTCCGGTCTTCGGTCGCAAAGTGGGGAAGAATTCCAGGTCCGAGTGTGATTTGCTTGTCCAAATCACGCTCTGTGAAGCCGTAATGGCTGAGCTCAAGCTCCGCAGGTTGGACGTCCGCTAGATCCGCGTCGAGAATGCCCAAGGGATCTAGTTCGGCGACGTGATGTCCCCGGACTTGATACGCGCGCACCAACAGTTGGACCTAGAAAGGCTTAGAGAGAGCATGACGCGAGAAAAGGAAGCTTACTTTCAGATGATCGTCCAACTCTGCACCGCCCAACGCGTGGAGTGCCGGCGCACCATCTGCAGGTGGAGCAATCAAACCGGGTGGCGGTTGAAATGCTCTGGCGCTAGGTAACCCGCGTTCCATGCCCGAGAAATAGGCGGCCCATGACGAATGGACCGACTGGGAGTCCTGTCTCCAATTCCTATACATCTCCTCTGCATAATAGGCGTTCGTACCGTTTGCGAAGAGGTCATTTGGTGAAGGAGGTGCTGTTGGAGTTGCCAACGTGCGTCGGACAACTGTGGCAGAGACCCGCCCGATGGGGGCTCGCAAGACGTACGGAAAACGCCTAATCGCTTGACGCGAAAGCATTACGGGGAGGACAACGAGACGTAAAAGAGGACAAAGACAAGGAATGTAATGAGAGAAACGGTGGAGGTATGATTCGGCCGGGTGTGCTCGTAGTATTATGTAATTGAAACCGGCCCTATGCTTCCGCCTTTGACAACCGTTTTCACAACACAGGCCGCCTGGTAACACAACTCCCAAGGGACGCCGAATACGAACACTTCAATCCATGTAGCACCCACAGGTTGCAAGGCATATTCTCATTTATTCCGTAATGTATTACTAACAGCCACTTGCTGTAGGAGGTTGATTCTGCTTTCGTTCTCGGTAGAACTGGCTCAGGTGCTTCATGGTTTGTCCGAAACCGTCACACACAGCGATGCCATCCCGAATCCACGCAGGCAACTTGTTTCGAATGCTGGTTGAACTATAACGCCGGTCCACGAGAATGAGAGACGCCCAGTCCATGCGATGTCGGATAGCTCGGCCTGTGAATTCGTGAATATTCTTAGGCACACGGAAAAACGTCGAACCGTCTTACCGATGCTCTGATTAACAGCGCTCATGCACATATTTTCATACAATTCTGAGGCAGCGTCTTTGGCTCCTGGGGGCCTCTTATTACCATGTTTCTTTTCTACTTCAGTTGTGTACCGCATTCGCTCTTGCAATTCTGGCGAATTTTTATTTGCAAAAGGAAGGCCCACAACGACAACGGCTCGTGCAAGTTCGTCCGAAAAGTTGAGACCCTCAGAGAGCTTCCCGCCAACCACTGCGAAGAGTATAGCACCTGGCTTCTTATCGGATGTATTGACCGGCTGACGGACGGTTAGAGAAGCTATTTGTGATACCTTGCCGAAACGAACCAATGCTTTGACTGCATCCGCATAGCCTCGCAAAGTCGATTCGACCCCGCTGCTCGCTTGTGGTTCGAAGAATACCTGTAACATTTTCAATTCTACCAGGAGACCCCGGATATGATAATGCTAACCGTCTTTTTTGCTCCAAACTTGTCCATATGTTGTGTCGTATTCCAAGCTTTCCGAGCGTGATTCAAAGAGGAATACGATGGAAAGAATACCACCATCCCTCCAGGAACCACTTTGCAAAGGTTCAAAATAAGTTGGCCCAGTTCGCTGAGCAAGTTCTGGTCGGTCTGTTGGGCATATTTGAATTCCAGCAGGGAACCTGCAGGACCCTTCGTGACACACAACGTTTGAACGTGTGATCTCGGAACGATATGGCCACAGGAGAAGGTAGACAGCCGTTCAGAAGGCAACCCAGGAAATAGTTGCGCGATCACATCCGATATCTGTCGTTTCGTCAGCCCAAAAGACGTGGAGTGCTGCAAACCACATGACCGGTGACATAGTTCCGCCCGCCAATATGACCGACCGCGCACTCTCAATCACCTCACGAAATGTTGTTGAAGGATTAAGAAGTTGATACTTTATTTCCAGTTCTTCCGGATGCTGTGTACCGTCATTCGCAATAGAGATGATGATCCGCCCGTCTGGTGATCTGTTATAGGGTGACCCTCATCAGAATGATAGAAAAAGATTACCTTCTCTCGCGCCAACCAGCCCAACCATGAGTGCTTCGACCGCATGAAGCGGCGGAGTAGCTCGGATCGGTTGTTTTTTGGAATCTGATACCGTCAGATGGAAGAGCCAAATGGAAGAACCGGCAGAACTCACTTCGACCCTCCTCGCTTGACGCCATATCAGCATAGCCAGATATCTTTCTTGCAATCTGTATCGCTGCTGAGAAGATGTTCAAGTGCAGAACATACGATTCACTTTACTCCGTTTCAAGTATGCCTCGATTTCGAGCAAGTTGATTCCTACCGCCTTCCTTCCTAACTTTTCCATAAAACTCGAAATCGTGAAAACCTCAGTTTTCACATCGGTAGTTGAGCCGGCCTTTGACCTAGTCAACCTCCAGTCTTCCATGACCTTTTGAATGGCTTCCATGTAACCGATGAAACGCTTGAGGTGAAGACTGTGTTGTGCTGCAAGACGTGTCCGGAATTTCTCGTAATACGTCGTTACCTGTTTTAATGAGGTCGACAATGTGTAAGATGTCACACGGACGCTCGATAACGAAAGTAAAGTAGGAATCAAGTCTAATCAGTGATTTCAGGAACTGATTCTATAATTCTCCTAATTTGTAGCACTTACTATGAGCTTCATCAATTATGACAACCTGGTTCGAAAGATCTATCCCTAGAGCTTCTCGTGCTGACTTTTGTAACAAAAGATTATACGGTAACGTCACGAGCTGTATTGCGATCAGTGGCGCTGGGATACGAAAGGCAAGAGAACATCAGGCAACGAACCTCTGCTTGAGGGATTGCCCTACGAGAGCCATAGTACGGGCATATCTGAGCATGTCTCCCAGCATCGGCAAGGTCCTCGATGTCTTTTGGAGATGCCTGTAAAATAATTACGAATAACGTTCAAGCCTAGAGTCCATAAACTGACCAAGATTTGGTCTCGGAAATCAAGCAAGCGTACTTGGTCATCCGCAGGCGGAAGATGCGGACACCGTCTTTCCTTGTTCCCTATACTCGTGATCAGATAATTCGTTGAAACTGAAACGGGTGCTTTGACCATCTTGTAATTCCCGACATCTTTCATCCAAGTCCCCCTGTTT
The DNA here is from genome assembly GCA_038091155.1 of Harrya chromipes. Taxonomy (NCBI): domain Eukaryota; kingdom Fungi; phylum Basidiomycota; class Agaricomycetes; order Boletales; family Boletaceae; genus Harrya; species Harrya chromipes. The sequence continues at coordinate 19,920 of JBBPNX010000299.1, read as the reverse complement.
CGATATAACCTCTTCGTTAATACAAAGCTGTTTGCGTGACCCGAGAGACACAGTCCGCCATTGCCGCCGATCGGTCCCGGTATAGTCACCTTCATCGACTTCCACGCTCCGTTTCTTCCCATGGCCGGCTAAAGGCGGATCACAGTGTACATCGTTACCACGGCCATGGGAAGGAATTTCAGAATATGAGATATGCTTAATTTTTAATTTTTGTAGCTCGGGAATAACTTGCGTCAGTTGGGAATGCGTTCGGGAGGCGTAGTAAACTTTGGTACACGTTGGTTCCTGAGCGTCAGTCCGGTCATGATTCGAGGCCGTTCGATTGAACCTATGATAGATTCAAGGCTCTACGTTCCGCGACGCAGTGAAAAACAACGTACTTTGCCATCAATTCACGGACGGCAGGAGAAACGTTGTCTTTTGTCTCCTCCACTCCATCATCAGGAAGATACAGATCTTCATTTTCCTTATCAGGCGCCTGTGTAATTCTCGCAGGAAGTCCGAGTCGCTATCTTCCGATGTCAGATGCTGTGAATTAGACTTTGAACTGCCTCACTTGACGCTTTGTAACCCTCGCGTTCGCCATGGCTCGTAAACGAGCCTCGGCCTTTCTTGCCTTTGCTAGCCTCTCTTCGTATTCGCGGTCTTGCGCTTCGAGCTGTCTTTGGCTTATCTGAGCTGCTTGGGCGGAAACCCATGCCGGTTCTGACATGCAGTCACATACACAATTCACGAGACATCCACTTTGAACAAATCTTACCAATACTTTCCGCCGCCTGCTGGGAACTCTGTCCTTTGCGCGCACGCTCTCTTTCGTCGGTGAGCCAAGATAAGCTTGAGCAGAGGAGACTCAGAGTTTTTCCCTGAAGGGAGTGTCAAGGACACGGAAGGAGACGATCACACTCAATGCGCACCGTGCCTGTCGGACTCTCGACGATCGTGACGTGTTTTCGTTCGATAGAGGAATAAACATGCTTCATGAGGTCTGCTTGTATAGAATAAGGCGGGTCATATGGAAAGGCGGGAAACTGTTCGGGGGTGGGCAGTACAAGATCTTCGTAGCTCATGGCAAACATGAAAGCGCGTCTCAGACGCGTCGCGTTCAAACAATCTCGAAGTCCCGTGACTCTCGGTGCTCGGTGCTTTTACTACCTGATATCGTAGCTGGTAAATGCAAGACCTTAGCAAGTGAATTTCCAAGTTGGTTTGCAGGACTTTTGTGGTTGTTCCAGGAACGTTACGTCGCGAATCTCAGACAGCTTCAACAACGAACCTGAGGCGCACTGATGGCGAATCAAAAGCTTGAGTGTAATTAAAAGTGTACACAACGTCATGGCAGGAACTAAGGCGTATGTAATGGAACAGTATGTGAGAGATAAGGCGGAAAACAAACAAGGCAGAAAATGGTCAGAATACAAAAGCAGTGAAACAGCCTTCCTATGGTCGCAACGAGTACCAGACTGTGCTCTGATACTGCAAACGTCTCCTGTGCATGGCTTTGTGCAGCTGATATGAATGTATACTCCATCGCACAGCAACGTCCACGAGATTCGGGCAGCCCCACCGAGTATCCGAGGGTTCACGGCTTAGATCCATCGAAGAGTTTCTTCAAACATTTGGCCGCTACAGCATGCTCGTCTTTCAGCCGGGTCAGTAAAGGCTTGATCTTCGCAAACGCTTCGTCAGCCGATATCTTGATTTCGGTGTCGGGATCAATCCGATTGCCAAGATGCTGTATCTTCTCGCAGATTCCCTGCAACTGGACGACCCCCAACGCAGCAGAGGAGCCTTTGAGAAAGTGGCCATATTTGCCAAGCTGTGTCAGGTCATGCTTTGCACTGAGAGCGAATGAGGCGTCAGTGTTACTCTGTAGGGACAGACCAGCGCACAAGCATTCGTCCATAAGCTTAACAGTTCCCTGTGCTTGTTCGAGGTAGTCATCGACCATGCCTTTGGAAAACTCTTGGTCGCCTGCCTCATCCAAGTCGAGTATCTGTTGGAAAATCTCCATATCGACGATGACCCGATGGCTCGATGACTTGGAAAAACAAAGAGAGGTGGTCAGCACTGCTTCCTGTGGGCGGCATGGTGGGAATGGGCAGGAGCCGACCAGCACGGCTGCGCAAGAAGGACCACGTACCTTGTCCGTACATGACTCCAAGTGAGACTCTGATGATGGAATGACAGCCTGGGACGGTTTGGAGGTAGCACAGGATTCTTCGGAGACGGCACGAGACTTTGCGTCAAGCTTCTTGGAAGGGGGTGCTTTGCTTGACGGGGAAGGGGGAGGTCGTTTGGGGCTTTCATCGTGGTAAATGGGAGACCGGGTTCGCACCGTTGTTGGGTCTGCGAAACGGGAAGACATGACTGTTGGAGAAAGAAAGAAGGAAAGCTAATAATGAATAACAAGGAACTATGTATGAAATAGACTATAAGTCAGACGAGGGATCTCTTCCGGAGCCAAGTACATAAGTGGACAGTCGACTGATTATCGACTCTGAGATCACCGGCACCTCCCTGCATTGCCAGCTTCTATACTGGGAACGTACCCCCTTACGGAAACCCTTGGATCCGATTGCAAATACGTACACCATACCGACTACGGCTCGAGCTTTACAACTGACCCACAGCGGACGTCCGGCTCATACCCCGTATGGCAGTACCCCATTTCTCTCTGGTCTACACGACCTTGCTCGCACGCAGCCGCGCGACTTCATTAGTCGAATACCCTAACTCCTGCAAGATCTGCAAACCCACGACGGAAGCTGAGTGAACATGAAACATGCATGTAGCAAACATACCTCCGTGGTATGCTGTGACAGCCAAGGTGGTGGCCGTCTTACTGGCATCCTTTGACCATTATAGGTAACCGATGGCGCCACCATACGAACTCTGCCTGCACGGGGATGCTATCGGGAGAAGAGTGATCTAACCCTGCAAGCACGTTGCACAGGCAAGATACGTACATCAATTTCCACTGTAGAGCCCCGGGCAATGGCCTGAGGATGTGTAAATGTCTGCCCGATATCATTGATCGGCCCGAACGGAATGCTACAAAGGATCAGGTCAGTTTCTCGTAAATTGAATTCCACCTGATTTAGATCACACGTACCCTACCCCAGTGAGGCGTTCAACCCAGTAATCCCTGTTGTGTCGCTCCAGCGCCTGAGATATTATGTCAACGAGTGCGTCCCGGTTCGCTACGCGGGCAGTGTTTGTCGAAAAGCGGACGTCATCTGCAAGCTCAGGCTTCTGGAGGATCGTGGCAGCGAGAAGCCTGAACTATGGGAGATCATTCAGTGGGTCGGTGGAGATGCGTTGAATGAATGAGACTACTTGTTTGTCGTTTCCAGCTCCAATCATTAAGAACCCATCTTGACAAGGAAAAACCTGGTACGGCACTATAGAAGGGTGCGCAGTTCCGTGCCGGGAAGCTTCTTGCCCGGAAATGAGGTAATTGGAAGCTATGTTAGCTAGCCCTGCTAGCTGGACACCCGACATCAGACCTCGAGCTCGAATGTGAGGAGCACAGCATTGCCTACTTGGGTCTCAAATAGGTTACAATCAATCCATACGCCTTTGCCGGTTTGGTTCACAGAGCGCAATCCTGCCATGATGGCACCATGGGCATAGAGACCAGTCATGATATCAGTAACAGCCACTCCGACCTTGGATGGTGCGCGATCTGCTTCGCCTGTGCTACGGCAGTGAATTGTACCAGGAACGGGAAGGACAGAAATGACATACTAACATGTGCATCAGGCCTGCCTCAGCTTCTATTATAACGTCGTAGCCTGCGGCTTCGCGATAAGGTCCAGTTTGCCCATAACCTACCCCCATCAAAGTAAGAATGTGACACGATAGGGATGAACCCATACCAGTGATTGAAGCATAGACGAGCCGGGGGTTGATTGTCTGGCAATCTTCCCAACCGAGACCCAAAGAATCAAGCTTGCCGGAGACGAAGTTTTCGACAAGGACGTCGGAGGACTTTACCAACTTGTGCAAGATCTCAAGGCCCTCGGGTCGTTTGAAGTCGACTGTGATCGATCTCTTGTTTCTATTCGCAGCAAGGAAGTAAGCGGATTCTGGTGGTAAATGAGAAGCTTCTTCGGGTGCACCCTCTATCACAGGTGCAGACGGAGGAGACCAGGATCCTGTGCACGGTGAGAGCCGATCAAACGAGAATGAAGTGAAACCGTGGACGACTGACGTGTGTCATCACCTCTTGATATTTCTTCTATTTTGATGACATCTGCCCCCAAATCTGCCAAGAGCATGGAACAGGTTGGACCGGCCAATACCCTTGTCAGATCGAGGACCCTTACTCCATTCAAGGGTGGGGGGATGCCACCTGAAACGGAAAAACGTCGAGCGGTGACCGCACGTTGACATTTACTGAACACGAGCCCAGTGGCATTCCTGACAAGCAACATGGTAGAAAGGTACTTACCAAGCGTCATAAGCGACGGTTTTACGCCGGACGGGACCGTGGACAGAGTGTCAGAAGTCCGAGTCATTCACGCCTGATTAACGGTGAATGGAGGACCTCTGACACTCGGGTCGACCCTTTGCATCAGATGCTTCGACGCTTCTGACAAGTTTTGTCTCGCTCGCGGTCCAGTGGCACCTGCAACATTGGACACAGCGTAAAATGGGTTTCTTTTCATCCAGAACATCCGAAGACACTAAACTTGTCGAGGACGACAAGTCTGTGGTCCAGGTCATTCGTTCCCGATTCGTCAGTACTCTCACAGTCATCTTTTTATCGTGCCAATTGACATGCATTGCAGTATGGTAAATGCAAAGGAAAGCAACGGGAAACCTGCGTAAACATCCCTTCACCTCAGCTCCTCCATGTCGGCGGCAAGTCTCAGAGATCTGCCGACCGCACTTCCTTATCACACCCAAATCTCGACCATTCTCCCCGTTCTCCATTGTGCCCTCCCGAAGTGCCCTCCCCTAGATCACCGCCTCGAGCTCACACAGATGCGATAACGTCCGTATTCACCTTTTCATGAGGTCTCTCTCGGACGTTCACGAATCAACAGCTCAACCCTCGCTCAGCGTCTCAATGAATTGGCAGTAGCCAATGCAGAAGGTCTGCTGAGGTAAGTTCTTGCGGCAGAGTCAACAGCAGTGAGGAATCGAATCTCATTTCATTTCCAGTGACGAGGAATACCGGTTGCTGCGCCAGAGCATATTTGAACGCCTAGCCAGCGGCACTGCTGTTCCCACAGAGAACCCTGTCATTCCTTTGGGTTCTCACAATCGTTCGTTTCACGAAAGTCAGTCAAATCCTTTGTCTCTCATATCTGGACTGAGCATCGTTTGATATCCAGCTTCGCAACTCACCGTTACCCTTGAGCCATATACTCCGCGTCAATTTCAGCCCAAATCCCGCAGAACACCTTCAGTTCGATCCAAATCTTCCGTTTCATCAGCCGTGTCCAACTTGTTCAAGCGTAGGAGTAGTCGTCGCATCAGTGCGATCTCTGCGCAAGAGAGTTCCATCAGCGAGACGTCAAGTACATTCTCTTTGGGATCCTCAGCACCCAATCTGTTCAAACGCAGAGCTATCCCCCTAGACACGAGGAGCGCTGGTCCGGCCCTAAGACCGGAACCACATAGTGGGACGCTGACGCGGTCGGCAGCGGAGCATCGTTTACTTGGCAGCACTTCTTTTCATTCCATCTCTCAGGGCATGCGCCGACTAGGCAACGTGACACCCCCTTCCTCTTTCCCCTCCCGTAACCTCGATATTAAACAATCCCCCTCAATCCTTACAAGTGACCCGTCGCCGGACGACGACAAGGTGAAATCATCTCAGGACGTTCGCCTCGAGATTGAAGCAATGGAAGCAGAGGGCCGCAGGCTTCTCGATGCCTTTAATGGGCTAGAGCTCAGTGCGCTGACCCGGAGTCAACATATGCCAGGGCACGCACCGTTACCCCGATCGCCCTCAATATCTGCTATGAGTCGTAGGAATGGTGGAGAATACAGCGATTCTTTTCTCATGGCTGGTGGTAGCGCATCGGGTCGGGGAACCCCCTACCATAGTTCTGACGCGGACGGTGTCTCTCTTCGGTCCACCACCTCATATGGGACCAACGTTTCTCAGCCGCGTTCTCACCGCCCTAATACCTCACTTCGGACCGCTAGTGTCCTTGCAGCGAACCGAAAGAGATCCATGTCGTCGTTGTCGTCTCGCGCACGCATCCCACCTTCCTCCACAGCTCCGGCCCTGGCGCATCCACGTTTGGGAGAGCTAGGAAGTGTATCGAGCGTCAACCTTGTGAGATTACAAGGCTCGATGTCGACGACGGACGAAGATCCAGAGATGAGTGCTCTTGAATCCGAACTATTCGACATCCGGCGTCGGCGTCAAGAAGTGACTGCAAGGTATCAGGACCGTCTGGAATACTTGCGAGCTCAGTTGAAGGGTGCAGAGTTGCGAGAGAAGTTGTTGAGGAAGTGAGGGATCTGGTGGTCCGCGCTACCGTGGTTGGAAAGCGATCCGTCGCTCAAGCGCTCATGTTTCATATATTGCTTTCTCTATTTAATTATATTACTAGTGGGAACGGCTGTGTGTCCCGGCGTAGTGACTCAGCGAGCTGGAGTCTGGCTTGACTTGCACATTTATGGTAAGGGCCAACTATCACTTCATCAGCACAGTCATATCCACACCACACCACACTCAAGGTTCAAGCCCGTCGTCTGCTTGGACAAGCAGAGAAGCACTATTATGAGTATTTATGAACCCTTAGGAGGTGGGCAGGACGACGGTGATAACTCGGTTACGCCGGGTTCTACCCCCACCCCAACCGCGCACGCGCAGCCAGCCCATCGTCGCAGCCATAGTTCTCACCGGTCACTTGCAGAAGCACCGCAGCATCATCAAGGAACATCCTACTCCCCATCTCCAGATCGTTCCGTTTCCCCCACGCTCCGCCAACCTCTCCAAAGGAACATGTCTGCCAGTTCCTCCAGAGACAGAGCTAGAAGCGGTAGCCAAAGCAGCACACGAGGTAACACGAGAAATTTTCGGGAAGCCAACATGCTCAGTGAAGAAGAAGAGGAGGAAGCGAGTCCAGAGGACAATGGGCTGGAAGGCTCTCTTTCTAATAGTCATACCCGAGGCAAGGCTGTTGCAGGTGATTCTCCTGACTCGGACGACAGTCCGGAGAGCGAGGACGCTGATCGACCGCGGGAGGATGATGACCCTATAACCCTCAAAGACCGTCAATCTCTTATAAACGTCGAGCATCCGTTCGGTTTGCGCATCTGGAAACCCGCTTTGTACAAGAAGTCGAGATCCATTACGCGCAACGCAGACGCTGAACTACATGCGGTTCCTTCAGCTCAGGCAGAACGCCATCTGCTCCCCGGAAACATCCTCTGGGCTATTTGTTTTGGCTGGTGGTTGGCTCTCGCGTGCTACACCGTCTCGGCCTTCCTATATTTCGTGCCCTTGGGAGGTCGCAGATACTCTACGTTGGTCTTTGGTTTGGGTTGGTATGTTGCATGGCCCTTTGGGAAGTACGTCGAAGGCGATAGCGAGGACATCGGTGACGAGGAAAACGAGGCGGAGGAAACAGGCAACAGGAACACGAGTCCGCTATCTAGGACCTCGACCATAACCCCTCTCACTCCTCACCAAGCGCAATCTTATATACAGGCACGCACACCCAACGAGGGCACATCCTTGCTCCCGACAGCTCACATACGGCATTACCTCTTGCCCGCCAAGTCATACGGGGCCACGCCTTCACCTATCACATCGACCAATTACCAAAGAGTTTCAGAAGACTGGTTGGGACGCACTGCTTTCTGGATTACCTTTTGCGCCGTGATCGCACCTCTCATGCTGTTGGCTTGCATCACATGCTGGGTACTTGTCATCGCCATCCCGATGGCGAAACTCAACTGGGCATTGATCAAGTACATAGTCGCCAATCCGAGTAAACTTCGATTTTGCTCCCCTCCCCCCGTGGTTATCGTTTCATCTACTCATACCGATGCCGCAACCACCGCAACCACCGCAACCACCGATGCTCCTGTCGAGTATTCCGTCAAGCATCCCCGACTGTCCCAAGGTCAAACTGCACCATCGACTTTGGGATCATCAAGGGCAACGGTGCTACTTTGCGTCTACCGTGCTATAGGATGGAAATATTACAAGTACACTATCGGTGGAGTGAACATAATCTTCATCAACCTCCTGCCCCTCGTGTTTTTCGTCATATTCGACGGTTTCGTGCTGCTTCCTTTAGCCGAGCGCACCGAACATGTTCCAGCGATACTCTCTTTCCTCACTTCTCGAGCACTCATCTTTATCATGAGTCTTGCGAGTGTCATACCGCTCTCCTACTTCATTGGAATGGCCGTTGCCTCCATCTCTGCGCAGTCCTCAATCGGCATGGGTGCTGTCATCAACGCCACCTTCGGTTCCTTCATTGAAGTCGTCCTGTACTCTATTGCCCTTACTCAGGGAAAGGGTCATCTCGTTGAAGGATCGATTGTGGGGAGTCTACTCGCGGGAGTTCTTCTAATGCCAGGGACGAGTATGTGCGCAGGTGCCCTAAGGAAAAAGGAACAGAAATTTAATGCCAAGAGCGCGGGAGTCACGAGCATGATGTTAATCATGGCGTTCATCGGTACCCTTACACCGACACTGTTCTATCAGATCTACGGGAACGTGAGTACGAACACATCATTCTGTATGTCGGTTCTGACCCTGCGTTCTGTTATTCAAGTTCCAATTGGTCTGCAGCGGTTGTCCTGACGGCCCTCACCGAAGTGTTCCGAGCTGGAAGTGCGATCACTGCTACTACCAACATCCAGATCCTGTCGAGGATCCGTTCTACCAATCAACTGTCAAGAGTTTGATGTACTTCTGTGCAGTGATTCTTTTGTTTGTGAGCATTTCGATAGCTTCATTTGCCCTCAAAATTTCTCATTAGAGTTTCCCAGTCGTATCTCGTCGGATTATGGTTTTCTCTGCGTACGCACGCTACTCAGATCTGGCAAAACCCCCAACCGCTACTACATTCTCTCGAGGTTCCGTCCGCACACCGTTTCTCTGGATACCAACGCACCGCTAACCTCACTCCACAACCTACTCATAAACGCATGGATCCCGCAGCTGGCGAGCATGATATAGTTGCTAGTTGCCCAGCTCCAGTTTCCAAACCTTGCATGGAATCCATCCCTGCCGCACAACAAACTGGATTACCCCGTCCACCTGTCTCCCCTACTCTCAGGCGTGTCTCGTATGCGCCCCCAGCCCAGCACTTGACGCCACTCATGGAAAGTGTAGACTTGGCGATCAAAAACACTCAACTACCCGAAAGCTTGACAAAGGATGATTTCACACGAGCTGTCGCGGTCGCAACTGTCAATGCACTAAGACATCAACAAGGTCAAGCCATATCTCCTGCTCGAATTAGACCGTCCGTGGCAGGTGATGCAGATACTGGTGTGAGTGGTCACGGAGGACACGAGGCACCCGAATGGAGCAGGGCGACTAGCGCTGCTGTGTTGGTGATATGCACTGCTCTCTATGCGGTTATTGCGGGTATGTCTTACATCAATCGTTATTCCGCTTACGACTGATCGAAACCCTCAGAGCTTCTTGTCGACGTCGTGGACTTTGTCTTGGAGGGCTCAGGCATCGACGAGAAGTTCCTTGGAATCACCCTTTTTGCACTGGTTCCTAATACGACAGAGTTCATGAATGCCATTTCGTTCGCTCTTAATGGAAACATAGCGTTAAGGTTTGCGTTTGATCAACATCAAGTGTTTATCTGCTGATGACGTTCGTCAACCGCAGTATGGAGATTGGTTCCGCATATGCGCTTCAAGTATGTCTTCTCCAAATCCCTGCTATGGTCGCCTTTTCTGCCTGGTATGCTCCGGAGAAGATGGGGGAAATCGCTTATTCGTTCACGTGAGTCCCTCTTCTCTTTATCATGACGTCGATCACCGCAACGCCCATGCTAGTCTCATCTTCCCGCGCTGGGATGTTGTGGTCATAATACTCGCCGTATTCCTGATGACCTACACATATATCGAAGCGAAGAGCAATTATCATCGAGGAAGTATCCTCATTCTCAGGTATGATCGTCCAACCCACTCGGAAGGCAGCGATGGCTCATGTTGACCTGTTTTCAGCTACCTCGTTCTCGTCTCAGGATTTTACTTCGCTCCTCGGTTATCCGATGATCAAACAGATATCATGCAGTTGACCTCTAACACATCAACGCAGCTTCTAACAGGTTTCTGGTCCCGATTTCTCTCTTAAAACTCACTGAATGAGTCGTCATACGGTACATACAATTACATTTGTTTCTCGAGATACACATGCTGCGAGCAATCGTCTCAATGCAAGCTTTGCAATCCTTCCAATGCTTTTTGTAAATGATCTGGTGTGCACGTCAATCGCTCGGGCTCAGATTGACCCTCCATAATCTGTGAAAGAGACCGTTTGTCACCCATATATTGAAGGAACAACTCCAAGAAGTCCCCATCAAGGAAGCCGATCGAGCTGGTCTCCGTGTCGCTTCGACCGAGATTATTCTTGGGTGCGCGATACCTGGGAGATGTCAGTAATGGGAGCTCTCAAAGGAAAAAAAGACCTTACTTTGAATGACTAACGCCGGTCTCGTGTTCGTAAAAGGTCGACAGGTTCCTCTGTAAAGCGGTCATATGGAGCGATAGCTCGTCGTCGGTTAGGTCGATGATAATGCCGATTTGTCCAGCTGGGGTCAAAAACAGTTGCTTCGGTACCATGGGGATGTCGATAGACAGGTTATGGGAGGCAAGAGCGCCTTGAGGACGACGTCAGCGGCTATGGTGAGATATCCTAGGGTCACTCACCTGGCAAAAGCTTGTTTACGATGTCGCCTAGATAGTAATGGCCCTCGCGCTCGAGCACTTTTTGTAACTCGTTTACTTGGAGTCGGAATGCAAACAAGTTGTAGTCACTCTGAAGGTCGTCAGGAACAAAATCCACGCAGTCAGACACTGTATTCTCACATTTCCTCCGACGACCGTACGATCGTCCAACAACTCTGCACAAGTTGGCCACAAAGACCCATAGTCCTTGGCAATGAGCTCGATTTGGGAACCCCTCAGTTTCAGCAATGAGACCGAGGTCAGGGCATCTCCAACCAACAGTCGGTCATCCAGAGATACGAGGGTGGTGATGAGATAATTGTGATTGAACACTGTAGCTTGCGTCATCGAAATGTGATTCTGTGTCCCTTCAACCTGGTAGACAATGACCTAGGAAAGCGGTGGTAAACCCACGCTTCACAGAATGTTCGCGACTATACCCACTGAGCTATTGACAGCAGCAAGAACCATATTTTGCACTGACGTGATCGCGTATACGCAACCTTTGACGTTTACAGACGCCATCACGACCAAGAGCGCGCGAGGACCATTTGCTTGTAAGAGTACAAGTCTCCCTCGAGAGGGCTCCCGTTCCCCGCTGTCATATGATGTAACACCAACGCACAAAAAAGAGGTCGGCACGTCTTGCAGGGTCGCAACAAATGTGTGGAGGGATGTCACTTCTTCACCTTGGTCGACCTCAAATTCGCTGAGCTCTGCAAGCGGAGACGTCAGTTCCATCCCACACGCCTTCACTTACCACCTACTTTCGAAAGATGTATGATTGAACACTTGTACCGTGGAATCAAATACCTCTGCTTGTCCGATCTCGGCTGGTGTCAACCGCGTACAGGCTACTGCAAAAATTCCCCAGCTCGGGCAGTGTATGATGCGACGCGGGGAATTATAGCCTAGAGGGATCTATCCGGTGATCAGAAACGTACAACGATGTTTCACGAAATTGTGATATACCGATCGGATATGAAGTTTGTCGAAGTTCGCAACTGTTCCAATCACGAGGGAATCTGGGCTAGCCAGAATTACTGATGAACGATAAGCTATTGCATTCAATTCAGCAGCTGCGGTGACGTCCTGTACGCGTACAGCATAGTGCTGAGCTGAGAGGTAATTGCGAGGAAGCCATAGAACATACCTTGAGCATCAGTGGCGAATGCTGCAGATGCTCCCTTTCCCAGAATAATATCGATGTTCTACTTCCGCATGCAAATACTGTCGGGCGATCCCTGATACGGCAAGTATGCATCGTCACTGGGAGGTTGCCGATTGAGATGAGCCTTTGCTCTCCTAACGTCTTGTTCTGGAAAGGAAATGTCGCAAGAGAGCCATCGACGAGACCGACAAGAAGGTGAGGGTGTGATTGTGCGGGTTCGCTGGAAAATGTATACAGTAGCAGAGAGCGTGGAGCAGCCGGAAGTTGGCTGGTTTCACACACATCTTTGATGGTACCATCCCTAGGGGGAAGGGACAGAATCTTGACGACCTTCGACATCCAAAACCCAATGGCAATGTGCGCGGAGAACGGCTTCGCACTGTCGAGGGGTAGACAAGTCACAGCCGAAATTTCCGCGGTGCAGTTGAGGGGTGGGGGCTCCACAAACTCTCGCGTTCGCTGCTTCACAAAGCGTTCGTCGTCATCGAGGATAAGCACAACCAACCTGCCATGATTAAGGGCAATGACAACTTGAGTTGCATTGACATCAGCGGCGACGATTTCCCTACTGGCCCAGCTTGCAACGTCACCGTCCGCAAATCTATCTAGGGTCCACAGATCACCTATACGCGTGTACTCTCGCAGGCGAGAGTCGTAATTTAGAAGAAGTATCCCTTGAGGGACGACCTGTATGACCATAGAGGAATCGACGTAGGCTGGCCCATCTCCTGGAGTTCGCCGCTTACGTAAGATGTTGGAAACCGCCAACGTTCGGGATGGCAGGAAGCCCCTATCACTCGAGACCAGAGTCTTGTGGTCACCTTCGAAACGAAGAGCATGCGTTTCTTGCAGAGTTGACACTACAATATAAGTATTCGTCCTCCGGTAAAGATTGAACATGTTGACGCTGGGAGGATGACGTATCCAATACTCACTGATCCTGGTAGCTCTCGCGTAGCGACCAAATTCGGTCAATGTTAGAGATGCCGTGCACGACCGCCGCCTCCCGAAAGTCTGCCCCGCTCTTGACGATCCTCAATGAGCCTGTATTCCGCCCCCCTGAACAGGTAACAAGTTCATTCTGTGAAAATTTCAACGGTGGCCCCAATCCTAAGATGATACACACCTGGCCACTGTTATCTGGGTCCACAAGAATCCCATCGACAATCGGTGCGAGATTATGAAAGTTTTCCAATTTGAGGAGGTAACTACCGGTCCCGTTGACGATGATCCCTTCAGCCTCTTCGTCGACCTTTTTCTTGGCTATTATGCTAAAATCTTCAGGTTTGGATGTGGAAGTGGATGCCGGAACGGGTAGTGTCGGACAGTCTGAACCGGAACCGGGAATCGGCGATGTCATAATCTGCAGTAATTGTGAGTCGCCAAAATGAGATCCGAGGTATACTACTTGATTCGTCAGGTATGTCAGAGTCATCGGAGAGGAGGCCTGAGTTCGTAGCGTAAGTTAGTCGAACGATGAAACTAGGAAACGTTACGTACTTCTCCTAAGGCAACGAGTGTCAGAATTGCCCCGCTGGTTCTGTCGACATTTAAGATCGCGTGTCTTCCGTATTTGTCGCCTATTAAGAACGTGTCTTTCTCTTCTGATAGCGTGCAGAATCTATCAAAATGATTGAGTCTTTATAAGTAAAAGTTTGTAAAGTAAAACTCACGCAGTGACCTCTGACCATGGCCAGGTGACCATCGCACGTGCTTTTCTTCTTTTCCATTCTCTTTCTTGCTCCTTTTGTTTCGCGCTTGCAGCCTCGTCTGTGTTTCTGCTTTTCTTCTTCTTCTCCGTCCGACGGTTCTTGCGGACGTTTCGCTCCAGGACATCGCCAGAAGCCAAATCATAGAGTAGGATCTTCCGCCCACCGACGACTAATATTCCACCTTCACACTCGTTGTCCCCACCTTCAGCACAAGGTGCGAATATCAAGCGTGGTGTTTGTTCTTCGATAGAGAACCACTTTCCGGGGAGTGTCATGGGAGAAAGGAGCTGGGATGGCGCTTGGGAAAGTTGAAGGTCATCTAGTTGAATGTCACGGGCGAGTAGCTGGAGACGCTGCTGGAAATCGAAATGTAGCATAGCAAGCGTGTAAGATTCAGCCGATGTAGAGATGAAGGCGAAACTGAGAAGATTCAGCTCCAGAATTCTGTCATGCATATGTTAGCGAGATTGAGCATGCTTGAAAACAAGATGACACACTGACGATGCGTCAAAATCCCTTCCATAACCTCCATCCTCCGTCAAAGTGATGATCTTGAGTTTTCCGGTGTAGATGCTCACGACGACTACGGTCGCTGAGGGACTCACAAGGACGTCATGGCAGAATTCTGCTGGACGTGCGCTTCTCTCGAATAGTGCAACGCGCCTGGTTACATGGAGATGTTTCTCACCAGATGCAGAGATTGTGAATAACAGGAACACAAGCTCAGGGTCTGGGTGGTCAGTGAGAACCAGCAAGTTGATTCTAGTGGTGTGCTGTCAATGAAGCGAACCGTTATGGCCATGCTGATACCGCGATAAAGGTGAAAATACCACAATAGGAACCAATTTTATGGTTCGTATCCTCCCCAGTATTTCAGCTTGTTGCTCATGGTGCAGACCTCCTTGGTCTAGAGAGTAGATGTCGATCCTGTTTAATTTGGCTACGACAAGGAAATCGGCTCCAGTTTCTCCCGCTAGCGTGAACTTGAGAGAATCGAGGACAGATGATGGCGGATGGAAAGTAGATATGAGCTTCATCAAGTGTTCGTACTAGGTTAAGACTAAGATAGTACAAGTATACAAATTTTCACAGCCACGATTTTCTTCTCGTCCCAAATGGCCACTCGCCGACTGGGTCCAGCGAGACTCGTCCTCAACGCCATCCACGCACGGACCCTTATCCATCTCAGACCTTTCTCCTCCCAAGCACCACCACCGTTCGTCCCACCTGCATCCTTCGACGCGCCAGCGGACACCGACGACCTCAACCTCGACATCTTCTCCAACCACACCCGCCAACGCCCACCTACGCCCACCTTCTACACCACCCGCTCAGACTACTACGACGCTCTCGCAGGCCTCCAAGACGCCCTCAACGCTGTCCGCTCAACTCTCAAAGCCCTCCACCTCCACCCCCTCCCCAAATTCGCTCTCGACGCACTCCCGCCAGCGCACCCCGCATGGGCGGACAGAGCGGACATGGGCACCGAGCTCGGCGTCACCCTCTCCGCAGGGATGTATCGCCAGCTCGTCCTTGCACTCAAGGAACTCGAGCTCTACCACCGCATTGCCAAGACGGCGGGTATCGCTGAGCTCGAGGCGTCGTTGGGAGACCTCATCAGCTCGTTTGAGAGCACGAAACAGGTCGAGGCGCGTGAGAAGCGATTGTTGAAACAGACCATGGTTGGGAAACGCGCCAAGCTGGACGCGTACGGACGGAGTTATACCGTGGGGAGGAGAAAGACGAGTACGGCGAGGGTGTGGATGATCAAGGCCACTGCAGAGCCCGTGTCAGGATCAGAGGCAAAGGCGGACGAAAAGGACGATGCAGCGTCGACGAGCGTGTCGACCTTGCTCGCACCTACGGTCAAGGTACCTCCGCCGCCCACGACCTCGATCTTGATCAACTCCGCGTCCATCGCTGAATACTTCCCGCTACCCGCTGATCGCGAAGCGCTTCTTCGTCCGCTCAAGCTGACCGGTCTGCTTGGTGCGTACAACGTATTTGCGCTTGTCCGTGGTGGCGGCACGTCTGGTCAAAGTGGAGCACTCGCGCTGGCCATTGCCAGGGCGTGTGCGTCGCACGTGCCAGAGGTGGAGCCCATCTTGAGAAAAGGTGTGTCCCGTATGCGATATGGCTGGGGTGCAATGTGCTCACGCGATATGTTAGCCAATTTAATGAAGAGAGACCCGCGTATGGTTGAGCGGAAAAAGACGGGGTTGGCCAAGGCACGCGAAGCGGTACGTTTCCTCGTCGTCTTATTCGTGACTTGCCTTGTACTCACCATGTTATCGACAGTACACCTGGGTCAAGCGTTGACCCCCAGAGTAGTACAAATATATACGAATCTTAATTTGTGCATACTACCTCCCATCTTTTACAAAATGACATATTATTAGAGAACTTCTCGCTGCTCCGAGAGTACTCAACTAGTAAGCGTTATGGTTTACCACGCAAACATGATCATCCCACACCTTACTTAGTGTTGCAGCAGCGGATGTTGATACATAGTTGCGAACTTCCCTTGCAATGACTGAGCCTAGTAATTTCAATTTCATCCGAGGCGCCAAACAAGCCCGTACAGTAGCCTTTCACTCTTGACTGCGACCCACATGAGTATCAAGACAAGGTAAGCTCACGGTATCAGTTTAGGCAAAGTGATCCACTCGTACCGTTTTTCATAGACTGACCAAATACCTAGAGTCCCAGACCATGCCAGATTGCCATCGAGGCCGATGGCAGCGTCCAGGTTTCCCAGCTTTGGCCGGACGCTTCACAACACACAAGACTGGTGGTTCGTGAGTCACTGTATCATCAAAAACTTCTCTGGACCACAGACCTCGTAGTTCCTAGTTTTGTCAAACTGTCCTTGAAGACGCTCGCTGACCCTCGTCATGCCCGGTCTTTTGTTAACCCTAAGGCCGCGAGACTTGACACAGATACACCTCGCGTGGATACCCGCAATGGATCTATTCCTTATGCTATTGGATGAATGTATGGTGCTGTTGATTCAATGCCTCCGCTGACTGCATTCACGGTATCGTTACCTTACGTGGATTATGCGGGCTTACGCGTTTCAGCTTAACGTTGTTATCAGCGACCTTCATCTAGTGGGTTCGGGTGATCACTTATCACACAAGTCCCCAAAAAAATCCAGTAGGCGCTTGGTTCGATAAGAACCCAGCCTTGAATGGATGAACCCACAACCCAATCCCTGTTCAATCCCCTGTCACTCTACCAGCAAAATACGCGACAGATAATGATAATGGGCAGCGATGACAAACAAGACGACGAGGAGCTGCGAGCCTTGGGCTATGTCCCTTCCTTCCGGCGCGAGTTCTCCAATCTCGCTACAATCAGCTTCGCCTTTAGCATTTTGGGAGTTTGCTCCAGCGTCGCCATCACTCTCAATACGCCCTTGCTTCTAGGGGGTCCGGCATCAGTATCATGGTGTTGGTTCCTAGGAGCAACGAACTCTCTCGCTCTAGTAAGCAGTATTGCCGAGATCGTCAGCGCGTATCCGACTTGCGGTGGGCTCTACGGCGCTTCTGCTCGCTTGTGCCCAAGAAAGTATCGTGCACCGGTCGGTCGATCCCTTCCGAGTCGTCAATACATCATTAATTGGTTTGTCAATAGGTCGGTTGGATCGTGGGCTGGCTGAATCTCCTCGGACTCATCGTTGGCCTTACGTCTACCGAGCTTGGACTTGCCGACATGATTCTCGCTGCAGTATCTATATCCACCAACGGAGCGTATTCGATCACTTCTGGAAAAGTAGTGGGAGTAACTATCGGGCTCCTTGTTATCAACGGCACACTCAACACGTTCAAAACCCGGCAACTTGCCTTTTTTTCCAGCTCGTTTATGTTCATTAACCTGGGTGCCACCTTTCTAATTATCATCCTACTTCTGGCAATGACACCACGATCGGACATGCATCCTGCGTCATACGTGTTCGGTGCGGATGGCCTTGTCAACGGAACTGGAGGCTGGAACAATGGTGTCAGTTTTCTTCTCGGACTGCTCAGCGTCCAGTGGACCTTGACTGGATATGACTGTACGGCTCACATCTCCGAAGAGCTTCGTCGTGCAGCATACTCCGCACCGGCAGCTATCGTCGCCGCATATGCTGGCACCGCAATTTCTGGTTGGATCCTTAGCATCGCGCTGGTCATTTGCTCTGGGCCATTCAACGACCTCCCTGGACCGTCGGGGTCTGCGTTCCTTACGATCATGGTCTTGCGATTGGGATATCGCACTTCCATCACTCTGTGGGTCTTCGTCTGCATAACCGCATTTTTTATCGCGCAGACTGGCATACAGGCGATGTCTCGCGCCATATATGCACTCAGTCGCGACCATGTCCTTCCTGACGGCGGATTCTTTGGACACATCACTCACTCCACGCAAACACCACTGCGAGCTGTTTGGTTGACAGTCGTTCTCGGTGTACTTCCCGCGCTCCTCTACGTAGCCAGCCCTGTCGCTGCCAACGCCGTCTTCGCTATGACAGCCATGTCCTTGGACCTTTCCTACGTTATTCCCATCATCCTTCGACGCATCTTTCATTCCCACCCGGAAGTCAAGTTCAAACCTGGTCCATACTACATGGGTGACGGCTGGCTCGGGGCATTTGCCAACGTTTGGTGCACCATTTGGACAATTTTCGTCTGCGTGGTGTTTTCACTTCCCACAGAGTTACCCGTCACGGCAACAAACATGAACTATGCTGCACCAGTCACACTGGGATTGCTTATCGTTACTGGGCTGTGGTATGTGTTGAGCGCACATCGCCACTATCATGGTCCACCCTCTGGAGAAGGCAACGGACTTGATGTCACGGTGGAGCATACCGTTCTTGAGAAAACCGACAGTGTCTGAATGGCTACCTTAATATACGTGTTCCTCTGTATTTCTGCATTACTCTCATGTATCTTTTTTCCAATATGTTTATCCTCGACTTGTTCAAGGTCGGGGTTACTCACTACTCAAACAAATGAAAATATGCATATCCAATGGTTATGCACCTATTTACTGATTCCATCAGTCACATTTTTGGGTCCTGATATCTCCTAAACAAATGAGTTCATACTAAGCAGCTGTCAAGTCAAGATAGTAAGTAGTACACACTTTCATCTTCCCACCAGTCCCACCAGGGATTCAAAGCCTTGGCAATTTCATAGACTGATGAGTGCTCAGCCAAAAAAAAACAAAGTCGACGCGAGTGCCATGGTTTTCACACGCTGCTGTAATTACTCGGCCCCTGACGCTACCGGGGTCACCGAATAGTGTACAGAGCCCACACCCCCTGAAGACTTCAGGGTGTGCATAAGAGCATTTCCCCTCAGACCAGGTGTCACACACCTGCCTTGGTGATTTATGTGGGACTTAGTAGACTAGCTCAGTTGCTACATAATAAAATCGCTTGTCCAAAAAAAATAACTATTAGTACTGCGGCCGAGGCACAAACGCCAACAGCGCTCGAACGTGTCATCATGGACCGCGCCGCAGCCACCACTCGACCTCTTAAGGAACGCGAACACAGGCAACGAGAGAAACCGAGAGCCGTCTGTTTCTTGAGCCATGTTCGCCACGGCCCGTCTCCTCCTTTGCCCATACACCGAGGTCGATCTCGATGACCTGATGCACCTCTGGAACGACCCCCGCGTCCAATCCCTCGTGACGGCCTCCGAATGCACACCTCGCGGCCCGCAGTTCAAAAGGCACCTCCGTGCGCAAATGGAGAGCGCTGTGTTCGGTGCCATCGTCCGACGCCGCGACACCGGCGCGTTCATGGGCCAGGTCATGGTCCACGTCCCCGAGCGACGCAATCGGGACGGGACGTACGGTATCTGTCTGCTGCCGAAGTTCTGGAACTGCGGATATGGCAGCGAGGTGACGGCATTTATCGTGGATTATGCTTTTCGGTGGCTCGATTTGCAGCGGTTGTCGTTGTCTGTGTTTGCCACCAATGAACGGGCTGTTGCGGTTTATGAAAAGGCGTAAGTAGCCTTCATAGCTAACCCGATTATCAAGAAATTATTGACATTCGAGCAATCAGGGGGTTCGTGATTGAAGGGCGGAAACGAGCGTGTGTCTGGTTGAACAATCGGTGGGAGGACGTCCTGCTCATGGGGATAT
>JBBPNX010000298.1:0-24258 GCA_038091155.1 Harrya chromipes | reverse complement strand
TTGAACCGTCAGTCCAAGCGGTGGTCATGTGGAAACAAACCATAGATACGACGATCCATCTGAGTCTCCGTCTGTGGAGACGACGTATTTCGCTGAAGGTCGTTAGATCTATCCTTCTCCTTATCAGTCGTAGCATCCTCTTCGAGCTTTTTCTTTTTAAACCGCGTTTCCGTGATAGGCAGAAAGAAAGTGCACTCGAAACCGTATTGCTTGCAGTGCTGACAGAGGGGTGGGTCCGAGTCGGCGAGAACGTCACATCTAGGAGGCTTTAGGAAGAATATATGCATCGAAAATACAATATGCTAACCTAATTTTTCGACTACGGCAGCTATCGCACGCGCGTTGGGTTTTGGTACGTTTCCTGGTGTCGATCGGAGTTGTGGAGCTAGAAGCAGGAAGGGGCTGCTTTGCGGCATTCTCGTTGGAAGGACCCTCGTGATCAGACTCCTTGTCCCTCGCCCGTCCTGTATCAGCCCTTCGTTTCCTCTTACCTGTCGTTGCCGTCGCGGACACTTGGGAGAGGGACGGCGAGTTGACCACTGGTTGTTGTTGCTGCTGCTGTTGCTCAGGAAGAGACGTGTTTGGGCGGGGAGGACCATACACCATCATCTGTTGCGGATATTGGGGATATGGGGCATATCCGTGCGGGGCTGGAGGATAGGTCGTGGGGTGCATTGGGTAGTACTGGGCTGGAATGGCTGGACCGCTGGCGCCATTCATGGTGGGTGTGGTGGGATAGGTGGAGGTAGAGTGATGCTGGGTGAAGGGGGAAGGGTTTACGGGATAGTTGTGATTCATCATATAATGTACACCAGGATATGGCTGCAGACTGGGGCCACGTGCGGCAGCTAGCCGGGGGTACTCTTGGGAGTGCTCGGCAGTGTTTCGGGATGCTGGAGGAAGACGTCATGAGACTAAGTGGGTGAATAGGAATGAGCAGACTCGCCTGGGCTGAGCCGACGGGTGGTGGGGCTGCGAGAAGAGGTGTCCGGGGCAGAGTGTCCAGACTGCTGGGAATCAGACTGTTTCTTCTGCCGGGGTTTTCTTGTAGGCCTTGACGACGGGTTTGTTATCGGCTGAGACTCGCTGGACTTTGGGTCTCGGGCGGACGATTCCATAGGGAGAGGCACCACAAGCCGATTATATGCACCCTCCCAAGACGTGACTCCGAATTTGCCGAGTTATGCAATGAGCTACCCAATCTCTATCGTCAACGGATCTGACGTGTCCTAGCTATTATTCAGAAAACTTTCTTAGCACCCGGTCGTCGACGTGGTCGATGTCCTCGTCGTACCTCTAGTGTCCCCTAGCGACTTGGGCAGTTGGTTGACGGGATATACCAGAGAAATGCCGTGCATTCCGAATATCCTGTTTTGAGTCGGAGATACAAATATTCATCTCCGCGCTCTTGGCTCGATCGGCAAGGTGCCTCATTAATTACGTAATATCCTCTGCTAGAGACCAGTACTCAAAGTCCTACTCCTCCATCGGTCGCCCTTCCTCCAGATCGTCATTGTCCCATCCAGCATCATCCAGACCAGGATTGACACGCCTCTTATCTTCAGTCACGGTCGCATGCGCATCCAACCACGAAAATCCGGCCGGCCGACATAATATTTCCGCCAAGTTAGTCCGCCAGGAACCGTACGAGAATGGGTTGGGCGGTGGTGCACCGGGAATCAACGTTTTATGCGCCTGGTTCCTAATCTGGTTGGCCCAATCAGTCTTAGATTCAAAACATGGTAATCAATGCTCAAACCTGCTCGATCGTGGTAATATTCAGCAGCAGGAGCTAAGTCAGGACGGTCAGTGGATCGTCCAAGGAAAAGCAGCGACACTCACTCTCATGTGGTATGCAAGGAGGGCTGTCACCGGCCATACCACCAGGACTGACAACGAAAACGCGACTGCACTGCCCACGCCACGATTCAGGGCCTCGTAAAAATCGACGTGATCCTTTTGAGTGAGAAGATAAAGGTGAAGAGCGGATGTACAGATAATAAGACAGAGTGTCAAGACCTGGGAGAATATGAGGATGTTGTCGGCACTGATCGAGTGTCACTCACAGAAGAGAATAAGAAGCAGAAAAAGAAGGTGTAGTTGCGGCGCCCGACACAATTATTGACCCATTGGCAGTGGTGATCACAGTCATCGACGCAGTTATCGCACTAGAGCGGAATGAGTACGCGCCACGATGAGTAGATGGGATTGTTTACCATCCTACAGTGGCTTGACCTCGGTGGGCGATATGTCCTGCAGGTGAGACAATACTTGACACGTACGCTGGAACGGTGGGTGAGCGTGCCGAACACGTGGAGAGGGTACAACCTACGTGTCTGACCGGACCCTGAGGTCGCGAGGAAGAGGGACTCTGACGCCACCATCGGAAGGGGATGTAACAGGAAGAGGAGGATCTGGATCTAAATCACGAGGTAGGATTCCAGGGTCACGAAAGGCCTATGGGAGGAGGATGAATAATCCATAGAAAGGGGGTGGAAAGGGCTTACTGTGGCGAGCATGCAGGAAATGGTGAGAAGTGTGATGTAAGCCCCCACGGCGGCGATAGCAGGAGATTCGTTACGCCACCACCAGACACAGGTGGTGGAGAACCAGGTAGCTGATATAGCAATGACAAGGGCGAGTGATGCGATGAATGCCCAAGGAGAGTCGCCACCAGTCAAGAGACGGCCGGCACAGAAGAAACGATTACGGGAAGGATATAATTGATAGATACGCTTTTTTGGGTTCAAAGGGATAGCAGACAAAGGAGGGAAGGTTTTTTGGGGCTGGGATATGAATACGTTGTTGGGAGAAGGGGAAGAAGATGGAGGCCTACTTGAGGGAATCTGAACGAGGGGATGTACCATGGAGTGACGGGGAAGAGAGGGGGAGAGTTGGGGGGTGTCGTGGACGGAGTGAGAGCGATGGAGAGTCTCGCGAGTTATAGGTATGACATCGTGAGTGGAATCGATGCTGTGGTTACGCCGTGCGCGCGTGACAGAAAAACAAGAGCTATGTGGAGGGACACTGGATGACGATGGGAGATCGGATGGTTTGGGAGGGGAAGTGAAGGGTAAATCCGTGGTGAGGGGGAGGAGAGGTTCACGGCTGCGCTTGGGCTGGGCTGCCGCACGACGAAGAGAGGGTGAAACTGAGACGCGAGGGAGGACAGAATCCTGAGAAGGATGGGGTCTTATTGGCGATAGGGAAAAAGAGTCTGGAAAGGGATGAGAATGAGAGTGGGGAGAGGGAGAGGTGGATGGACGAGAATGGGATGGACGAGAAGGATGGAAGAATGAAGCAGAGGGGAGAATACCGCCTGCATGTGTCGCGCTCGGAAGGTGGAAGGTGGTCACAGTGGGAGGTGATGAGAGCGGATGAGAACGAGCGGGGCGGGCGTTGTCGTTATCGAGCGAACGACGACGAGCGTGCAGCGACATACAGGTCCGAGTGTAACTCGTTAATTCCCACGACAGGGATGACAACGACCTCGAGACGTGCGCTCCTCGTCGCCGCCGTCGACACCCTCGACACACCCCACCACCTCGACCCCGCCATCGCTAAAGCAACATCCACCACATCAGACGCGCTCGTCATCGTTCTCCTCTCCGACGCCTTTGCACCGCCTCGCACAGAGTCTTGGGTCCAGGTTCAGACTCTCCTCGCGCACATCTACGTCCAGGCCTCCAAAGCTGCCCACCAGCAGAACAACCTTCTCGTCGACATCTCTGTTCTCCTCAACAATGTTCTCCCCGACGCCATTCCCTCCGACATCGATATCGTCTACCGCGTAAATGACGGTACGTTACTTCCACATCCCGGCCCGTCTCACCCACACCTGCCCTTCTAGGCATATCTCTCCCCGACTCACTCTCTGCTATCCCTCACGCTTTCCTCCCATCCCATCCCCGCCCATCCCTCGCCCCTGTGCAAGTTCACCCCTTCACCTTCTCTCCCTCTTATCCCGTCGTCATCCTTGGCGGAACCTTTGACCATCTCCATGCCGGCCACAAGATACTTCTCAGCATGGCCGCTTGGATCGCAACTCGCAAGGTCATCGTCGGTGTAACAGGTGCCCATCCCGTTCCCTGCCCCTCCCCGCACTCAACTCTCTCCAGCCGACGCCCTTCTCAAGAAGAAATCAAATCCCCATCTCCTCGAGCCATTCCACACTAGAGTAGAAAAGACACGCGCCTTCCTCACCCTCTTCCGTCCGGATCTCGAGTATCACCTTGTCGTCCTCGAGGATGTGTGCGGTCCCACCGGTGTCGACCCCGATATCCAGGCCCTGGTCGTCAGCAAGGAGACCCTCTCTGGGGCAGCCGCAGGTGCGTCCCTCTTCTCGTCCGTCTTTACCTTTCATCTTTCTGTCCCCCAGTCGACCGGGAGCGTGCTCGCAAGGGTTTCCCTGCATTGCAAACATTCATCATAGATGTCATCTCTTCAGACTCTTCCAAGCTTGATGCCGAGGATGCCGAGATCCTGAAGCAGACAAAGATGAGCAGCACTTTCATCCGCGAATGGATCGCTTCAAACGGTGTTCACCAGACGAGATAAGACTTGTGTATATTTGTGTACATTACTTGGTACTTTTAATACCTCACCTCCACTGTGCGAACCAAAAAGGATCATGTCGGTTGATGTTCACACCGGAAACCTGGTATGCACGTCCAGGTGCCAGTCCTCCTCGCCATATTCACCATCGCGAGTGCGATACAGCCATCTCCAACTACACTTCTGTCCGATCTCACAGCTCCTCCAAGACTTTTACAGTTCGAGCTCTCGCACCAGTTTACCTCGGTATCGGAGGACACCCAAACGCTCATCTCCGACTACTCGTTCCCGCACCATGTAAACCCAACGCTCTCACTCAAGGCAGTCCCAACGACCGTTTACAGACCAAGCTCTTACGAGGCACTCCGACGTTTCCGCTCGAGGTCAATGCACCAAGCCCAGAGCGAACCGGTAGAGTGGATCGAAACGCAAGTTCTCGGTCCCGACGTCACAGACCAGCATACCCTCGCACAGCTCGCACGAATGGCTGCCAACGCTTACCAGCTTCCCCGGAAAGACAACTGGTACGAACTCGATCCCTCATGGAACATCAACGCTGTAAGTCCAAGATGTACCGCCATACTCTCCCTCTAACCGGTTCCCACGTCACAGAGCTTTCCCTTTGGTTGGGAGGACGGCGAGGATGGGTTTCGTGGCTTTGTATTCCGCGCCCGAGATAATTCTACCATCGTCCTCTCGATAAAAGGCACGACGCTACAAGGGCCCACGTCCAAAAAGGACAAACTCAACGACAATCTACTCTTTTCCTGCTGTTGTGCCCGCGTCGATTTCTCCTGGGTCTTTTCGACAGTATGCGACTGTTTTGACTGGACCGGTCTCCATCGACGGTGCGATGACCCCTGTCTCACCGCCGCACTCGTCAAAGATAGCCTCTTTTACTCTACCGGCGTCGTAAGTTCCGTCGAGCCCGTGTTTTAGGACATCCCTTGATTATCGAGAGATCAGAGACTCGTCAACGACTTGCGATCCCTCTTTCCGCATGCTGACATCTGGCTGGTTGGTCACAGTCTCGGAGGAAGTCTTGCCTCCCTCTTGGGCTCTACATTCGGGCTGCCTGCGGTTGCGTTCGAGGCACCCGGTGAACGGATGGCAGCGCATAGACTTCACCTCCCGTTGCCCACTTCCCTGTCCCCGGCGGGCTTGCCGCGTGTACCCATCACCCATGTATACCATAATGCAGATCCTATACCCCAAGGTGCTTGTACAGGTGTTACTTCACTGTGCGCTCAGGCGGGTTACGCGCTCGAGACGCGGTGTCATCTAGGCCAAACGATTGTGTATGATACCGTAGCGAGACTCGGATGGCACGCTGACGTACGAAGACACCCCATCAAAGAGTTGGTTTTAAATGTGTTGGATCTTCAAGGTCCTTGGCCTGACGGACGCGAAGAGCGCGAGGTGCCGACGCCCCGCGAAGAGGTTGACTGCGTAGTAAGTGTTTCGCTCGTCTGTAAGTTATCCTTCTGTGTTGCATGGAAACTGATGGCGGCGTTTGCAGGACTGTTTCAATTGGGAGTTTGGAAACTTCAAGCACAAGACATGATAACTTCTCCGGAACGTATTGTTCTTATCGCAACTTTAACGTTTCACCCAGCTGGTCGTTCTATGTACGATTCGCGGGGCCGCACTAGTTCACTCCCCTGAGTCCCCAAATGTATATCATTGTTAACCTTATATCCGGAACACCGGCCAATCAAACATTCATGCTTCGTATTCCTGCCCTCCGATGACTCTGCCTTGAACAATCACCTTCTTAATGTTCCGGTTGTCCCCGCAAAATAAGAACCGTTCCAGCCACTGCTTGAGGTTCGATTCGGAAGGGGGATCTCGATCAAGGTTGTAACTCCACATGGCAGGATTGCTTGGCTCGTTTCCAACGCTTACGAGCAAGGCGTCAAACGCCTTCCCCGGCTCGAACGATCCGATGCGATCTTGAAGGCAACACACCTCTGCCCCTCCTTTGGTTGCGAGATACAGGAGGGTCGCAACACCAAGTTTTTTGTTGGTGAACTTGATCTCCTTGCGTGAGTGGGCGCATCCGTCAACATGTTTGTGGTCTTCGTGCTTGTGTTCGCGATTGCTCGTCTGCGGCTCTCCTTGGATAGCAACCATGTTTGAAGCAATGCTGGCCATTTGAATGGCATGCAAGATCGAAGGGTTGAATCCACCGCTGACATCGGAACCAAGGCCGACCTGGAATCTGGAGCGATCAGCGATTTAAAGGTGAGTAACGCGAACCCGCCGAACCTTGACACCATGATCCAAGAGCATCCCCACTCTTGCCATCCCACTACTGAGATAGAAATTGCTGGCTGGACAGTGGGAAAGACCAGCGCCTCTCTCTGCGAGGAGATCCATTTCTTTCTCGGTGAGCCAGACGCCGTGTGCAAGAATGGTGTTGTGGCGAAGAAGCTTGAACTTGTCGTATACGCCGGCATAAGAGTCAGCGTCGAAGTACCTTAGCGTGTCCTCGACTTCCTTCTGGTTTTCAGAAATATGGGTTTGAATGGCGACGTTGGGCATTGTCTCGGCAAGCTCGCCAAGCCCGGCCAGAAGCTCTGGTGTGCATGAAATGGCGAAGCGAGGAGTGATAACGGGATGGACCAATGGTTCTTGTGCTGGTGAGAGTGGCAGTGCTTGTATGTACCTTATGAGATCCGCAGTTGCGTTTACGGACTCTTGGACAGATTTCTCGACGTAGTAATCCGGAGAGTGCCAGTTCATGTTGCATTTCTGTGCAAGGTGTCAGGGGATGAAACAGTAGGGCCGAAGTTGGAAACCTACACCGACGAAAGCCCGCTGACCTGAGATGAATTATCAATATAGCGAGAAGCAGGGAGATATGATTAAGATTACCTTTCCTGCGGACAATATCGGCAAGACGCATGGTTGAGTCACGGTGCAAGGTACCATAGTAGCAACAGGTCGTCGTCTACAAGCCATTAGAATGCATGAATATACGAGTAATCAGACGCTTACGCCGGAGGCGACGACACGATGAACGACGTCGGTGTATACACGCTCGGCATAGTCCACGTCTTGGAATTTGGCTTCGGTTGGAAAGGTATATGTGGCGAGCCAATCGAGGAGCTCGAGGTCGCCTCCACTGATAAGCGAGGTGAGTGACTCGAGATAAGAAGAAGGGGGAATGCGCACACGCCGAGGTTTGGAAACTGACAAGCATGCTAGGGACAGATGAGGAGTGGTCAACGAAATGAATTAGGGTGCATACGATGTGGGTATCGATGAGACCGGGCATGATAAACTGGCCTGGTTTGAGGTCTATGAAGGTATAGCTATCTATGCCGCGACGGGCGATGGTATCACGGAGAGTGACCGGGTGGACGTGGTTGTCGACGGAAAGAATGTTACCATCCTGACCGACGACGACGAGACAAGATGGGAGAGCGAGAAAGGAAGACAAGGAGATGGGATTGATTACGGGACCATAGTAGATGGTCGTCATTATTATCCAAGTACTTTCACATCCATCCTTTCTCGGTATAAAACCTGGCTCTTTCCCACCATAACTCAGTCGCTCATGCCCTCCCTCCGTCGCTCATTCTCCTCGCCCTCCGTCCGTTCGTCCCCCTACCTCACCTCTGGTAGCACCCGCACCCGCCCAGCACCTTTACATCCCCGTCGCTCCTCCGGATCCGCCACAGCCGAGCGTCGCGTCCTCGCCGACATCGAGTGGTGGCGAGTGCATGACGGCCAATGCGACCTTGACCTCCAAGACAATGCTCAGCTGGATGTCCAGCCTTTGGATGCACCGGGTGGCACAGTCACGCTCTCCGCCGGCGGAAGCTCCCTTGAGCCACTCCAGACCCCTCTCTCCCTCCATAGCTTCTCCTTGGACTCGATGCAGGTACGTCTCTGCCTCGAGTCCACCGTGCTCGCTGAATCGCGGCATACAGTCTGTTTTTCCCGACGCGCTCGCCGTCTTATCCATCGCCCCCTACTCTCCGGATAGTCGAGACTCGTCAGTAGAGTCAACACCAGAGTTACCCACTGCACCCCTCGAGACTATCCAGTTCAGTCTAGCGGATCCCGTTCCTCCCTTTGGCGACCGTTTTCTTTTTCCGTCCTCGCTCGCGAGAGTAGGAGGTCGGCAACCTCATCCCTTGTTTGGGTCACGTTCAATCTCAGCTCCCGGCTTGTCTCATCGACAAACCTTTGAGCCCGACTTTGCAGATTTGGGCGGCGACTCCTTCTCCCTCGATCAAAACCTCTTCCAATGATTGTCCTGACTCTCATGACCATCCCGAAACCAGCCGTGTTCTTTCACGAATCTAAACCTCAGGACATTACGCCCGTGTGACCCCATTATCTTTTTCTTCATATTCATTTCTTCATTTTAATGCATTTCAAACCCGTCTCTTGCATATCATTCATCCTAGCAGTCTCACGTTACGCCCTCATGACCTACGTGAAAATTCCCCATGGATCTGGCGCGAAGATGGGCAGCCTTGGGGAAGCCTCTTTTCCTTCTCTGTAGTGTTTACCTTGATGATTCACGCTCCCGCGATGCCTTCGATGCCTTGCACATACTTTTGTCTCCCTTATCTAGCCTGTTTTTTTTTGCCCGCTGTTGTTGAAGTCGAGAATCGGCTGTCTCATGCTCTCCCCATCACTGTAACGACTAGACATGCTCACGTTTCCTTCTTGCTCTCAAATGTCTTCTTAATTGGGTGAAGTCTTGTCAAGGTTGTACTCCCCGAAAAGCATACACAGCAAAGTGCTACGTAGTTTTGCTACGCTGACAGTACTATCCAATGTGATATCCTAGTCTTTTGATGAATGTATGACCGGTTATTTGCAGTCAACTTGCGCGAGCCTATGGTGCAATATCATCAAAGCTGTGATATCCGGTATAACATCCAATCTTGGTGTACACCAGAGTCCGCCAGGCGGGATTGGCGACCACTGGTCGAGTACTTGGTACGCTCGAACACTGCAAGTCCTGGGAGGCATATTGACGAAGCGATCAGGCGGTACGCCTATCTTTTCATCCCTGCAAAAATTGCAGGACCAGATACTTTGCTCCAGCGCGAGACTGCGATAGGTCCATACCGGAGTTGTACAGCTGGCGGCGGCTGATGTGTAATGCTCCCATTGGACACCGATCGAGTCGGCGGCGGCGGACCTACTGTACTTTGCCGTGGCTGGCCAAGACGTGCCTTCCAAGCGCTTCGAATAACTGGACTACGAGCGAGCAGCTGATATCGAGCGCGTTAGATTGGAAAAGTAAACAAACAAGGGACCAACCATTGATTTTTCTACACCATCAGCGATACTTTGAATGATATTGTCCACGACCGTGCGGAAATTTCCATGAGGTTTGTCGTCTCTAAACCGCATCATCCGCCACTGATTGAGTTCGGGATCCCAGTGTACTTCGACTATTCGTTCGTCGAATTGTTCCCCAGATAGCTTCATTCTGCGAGGCATCAAAAAAAAGGGTAGATACTGAATGTCGTGAAAACCTACCTTTCCCACTCATCATCCTCCACAAATAATTCGTCGTATGGCTCATACTTTGGTTGCCCTCTTTCATCCCCACAATACACGTGGAGGCTAAAGAAAGGTTTCGCACGAACCTCGGGCAGTGATGGGTTAGACTCCGACGGCGGGAAACGTAAAACAAGTTTGAAGTCTATCGAGTTCTCCGAGGGAGGCTTCCACTTTAATCTGCACATGGTATGTTCAAAATGATCAAATGATAGAGCTTTGCTCGCATACATACATATTCTGGTCTGTACCTGGGATGTATGGAGTCTCCCGGCAGGTATATATAAGGCCATCGTTGCCGTGTTGCAACGTGGGTATAACCAGCCGGAATACGTCTTCGATACCATAAGAGAAGCTTATATCCTTGACTTGAATACTGAATCCACATGAAGAACTGAGCTGTGGTAACGATATGGCCACTTACTCAAATGGTATGCTCCCGGCCATGTCGGGAAATTGTTCTTTAACCTTGCGCCACGGCCTGAAAAAACGTTCCTTCAAGCGCTACCCAGACGATCAGCGGAACTCCTTGGACATAATGCTAGTATACCCCATAGCGTTTGTCAAGTGACCGTGACATGACATTTTCGTTGTCGAAAACGAGACAATCGAATGCTAAATAGCGAAGTGTTTCCTGCAGAGAGTGAGCTGGAAGGTTAATTTGGCCCATACGCCGAAATTCAGTCCTTGCCTTCTTGGTCGCAGGTTCCACGTCCACCACAAGCTCTCCGTCCAATATAGTATCCATGAGCGAATCCCTGGGTTTGTCCGGGTGAGGAAACCAGAAACCAGAGACCTCATGGTAAGTGTTATGTCGGTCAATCTGGGTGCGCTCAACGGTCGAGTTAGGATAGAAGGTGGTAGCAAGACCCACGAGATACACGAGTTGACTTCCACTGTTTGGGTCAGTTTGCAGAAAGAAAAGGACACGAACCCCGTCGGACTTCTCGCATACCCAGTAGCTGTACGAATGACTTAGCCACGCGATACGTGACAGGGAGAATATTTGAAGTACTCTCGACGTTCAAGCTCTGCCAAGTGGTTCATGGAAAAGCTGACAGGCTGACTTCCTGGGAATCTGGAGGGAGTAAGCTGGCTGCAACATTGGCCAGACTCATACTCGGAAACGCACCGATTGTGATCGAGCTGGCAGAGCCTTGCAACATGGCTCTTGAGCCATGAGTCTTGTCCTGACCCGCGTGGGACGCAGAAACCAGGAATATCGGGAACTCGAGACATTTGAGGCAGTATCGAGATTGAGTGTAGGGACAAGGACGCAGAACATTGAAGAGGAGCGCGTCCAACAAATTCTCGTTTGGTCGCAGCCGCTTACGTAAATCGTTCAAGCTACGTCTCAGCTGGCTAACTTAGTGTAGCGATTAACTTGAAAACATGCCAAGTGACAAGTAAAACTAGACTGGATTCAAATACGTTACTCTACAGCTGCTAATCTCTTCATCGATCCTCGGCCCATTCCTGAAACAACTCGTCAGCAACAAGGACATCGTCGACAAAAGGTGCAACTCACATTCTCCTTCTTGATTTGTGCCTATTCAGAAAAGAGGAGACAAAAGTTCAGTAGTTGGCCTTCCAACAATCAGTAACAACACATACCTCCTCTTCGGGAGTGAAATCGTTGACGATGTTGAAGAGCTTCCGGATTTCCTCCGGGGTCTTGCCCTTGATCATGTTGGCAACGGTTTTGCACCCAACGTCCCTGCGGGTATTTCAGCGCATCGAACCAAAAAAAAAAAAGACGAGAACCCTCACAAGAGAGACTTGATGTCGAGGTAGTTTGCAGCGAGAATGATCTCAAACAGCATCTCTTGGTCAACCGTGATAAACTTCTGATCCCATTCACTGATGTCAGTTGTGCGCTTGCGTGTCTCGTCTTGGTTCTGGTCAGAGTCTGCGCTGGGAAGAGGCTCTCCGCGATGATGTTCGCAGTATTCCAGAACCTAACACCAGTCGATGATCAGCCAACGTCGAGTGGCATGCACACGCAAATATGATTGATCACGGTAACACTCACCTTCTTGAGCACGCTGGAGGACACGTTGGGCAACGGGATGGGCTGATCGCTCTCGCCAACGTCTATCACCAGTGAAATTGGGTCACAAGCATGACAGACAAGAAAAAAGGGGCTTTACCTTCGAGCATGTTTTTGATGAGTACGCTACGCTCGACAACTTCCTTGTCGGCGTGGAACTGTTCGTTGTCGGATGTGACGAGGAGAACCATTTTTTGTGATGAAGGAGGCAGTGTGGCAAGAAATAAGGAGCTACTCAGCACGGGGTTTATAGTCCCGCAGTAGGCTGACTGAATCACAGCATGTCCTTCAGCGCGCTCATTAGCATTTCTCGTTGCTGCCAAGTCACAAAAAGTCCCTTTTCTCTTCTAGGTCTGCATTTCTAGTTCCAACTGGCCCTAGTGTCCTTACGCTCTTTTCCAGGTTCGGTTCGTACCGCAACAAAACGCGCGGGAGGTACTGTTCGCAATCACGGTGGCTCTCCCGGAAAGCGCCTTGGTTTAAAAAAATTCTCAGGTAGAACACCTATATGCGTGTCTTTCAAGCTGACCCCCTATGCCTAGATCAGTATGTTATTCCTGGCAACATAATCGTCCGCCAACGCGGAACACAGTTCCACCCCGGACAAAATGTATCGTCCCTTTCTCGGTTTCGTTGCACGAGATGCATACTCACTTGCCGTAGGTCGAAATGGGCCGTGATCACACCATATATGCGACAGTCCCGGGTTATGTTCGATTTTACAAGGAAAAGTGGATGCGAGCCGAACGAAAATTTATCGGCGTCGTGCTCAATCGTGGAGAGAGACTTCCGAGAGATGAAGCGGCTTTCGGGCGTAGCCGATATTGCGGGCTGGTGAATCTGACAGCTCTCAGGACCGCACGCCTGATACGTGACTAGGCTTTGCGCTCTTTATCCGCATCATGTTACCATCCAGGTCTTCTCGAACGCAGCGCTGTGATCGGGGATATCATTTTTTTGTAACCAGGACACGCTATAAATATCAACATCGCTTCTTCTGATATTCGGTTGCCCTCTACCTTCCTTCCTCTTGACCACCATGTCTTATCAGCTCAGCATTACGGCTCTGAACTCCCAAGGTATGTAGAGGTATTGCTAAGTGCTTTTGTTGGTGAGGAAGAGCTCGATACGTCAGAGATTCCCTCGGAGGACCAGATCATTACTCTCGGAAAAGAGCTTCTGGACTCGACAGCGACGTGGAAGAAGGGAAAAACCTTTTCACAGTGCAACGTCCTTACTCTATACAGGCCAAAGGGTCCTGGTGACGGGTCCCCTTGGCACTGTCGGGTCAGCGAACACACAGAAGGGGATGGTACCTTTGACGAATTCTGGAGTAAACTTGGCGTGAACAAAGCAGAGAACGAAAAAGAGTAAGACGTTCTTCCATATCTTTATCTTCTCGTATCGTTCATCCGTGCTACCAGGTACATCAAGGTCATCAAGAAAGTTGCTCTAGTGAAACGTATATCCGATACGCAATCCATTTGGACTCTTTACTATGCACTTCCGCCACCTATCTCTCCACGCGTATTTACCGTCCTTCAGACGATTCACTTGGCGGAGTCCTCTCCAAAGTCAGGGTAAGGGATTCTTCCATCGGGGTCTTCCAATTTTATCCAATGCTACGGACACAGAATAATCGTTTCCATTCCCATCGACTTGTCCGCGGACGAGGAACTTGCCAAGATGGAAGAAAAAGGCACGAAAGGGAGATACGTCTCAGTGGAACGTCTCCTTGAACTAGAAGATGGAAAGGTTGAATGGCGAATGGCCACTTCCAGCACCCCGGGTGGCAGCATCCCGTCCTTCATCTCGGAGAGTAGCATGCCTGGACAGATAGCAGCAGTATGGGTATCCTTTTATAACCGCTACCGGATTATTGACCTTGGTCGCAGGACGTCCCACATTTTCTTAACTGGTTCCACACTGTGCGTGAGAAGGGTGATAATTAACACGATAACTATGTTGTACAACTGTGTTCAATCAAATTTATTTCGTCATTTTCCCGTCGGGTTCATCTCACGCGAGCTCGAGATATCTTTCCACTGAAGGGTCATCAGATAAGCACCTGCGAAGCGGCGGAAAATTACCATTACCTTCCCAATTCGTCACCGCTTGGTTCCACAGATGTACCTCGTGCTCCCTCGTTCCACCATAATGTTCAACGAACTCATCTCCAAAAACTTCGCGAGCAATACTATCCGGTCTCATCATCCTCGCAGTCGCGACTTCAAGCGAACGCGGTAGCATGACAACCTACATGAGCCATGCCTGACATTGGTGAATAATTCAACCAACGACCACCAAACACTTGCCTCTTTCCTAGCGGAATCACCCCGGAGGGCGCTCACTGGCGGTGTTGTCAGGTTCATCTGCCTTTCAATGCCTCGCAAGCCCAGTTTGAAGATAGCACTGAGGACAAAGTATGGGTTCATATCCGCTCCTGGTACCCGGACTTCGAATCTTGTTGCCGCCGGTGGCACTGAAGGAGGCGATATGATGCGAACTGAGCACGCCCGGGAATCATAACCATATGTTACAGCGTTGGGAGCCCAGAATGCCTCTCCCCCAACAAGGCGCTTATACCCATTGATAGTAGGGACAAGCTATATTGTTTGTGAGGTGATATCCCACCGACGACCGCATACCGGCTTACCATTGGCATCACTGAAAATGACATATCGTCTATATTTCCCAATCTTTATAACAAACCTCAAACTTACCATCTGGTAGACCATCCAATAATCCTGCCAGGAATTGCTCTGCATGGAGCGAGATGAATTTAGTATCTTCAAATGCTGCATCTGGACGTCCGTTGGGGTCCGAATACGTGAAAATGTTTGACCCAGACAAATCTTGCAGCGAAACATGAGTATGTCTTCGAAATCATGAGCGGGTCTGTCCGCGCCACGTGTCATCGTAGATGGCTCACCCGCTACATCCAGGTAACTGACTGCGTGTCATGATCAAGACCTCTCCGGTTCAGCGACGAGCCACTTACATTTCCCCAAGGCTTTGCCATAAAGCTCGGCATAATCCCGTGCTTCATCCCGATGCTTTTCGCCAAAAATTTGAACAATATAGCATTGTCAGCCATACTCGACGCCGAAGTGTAGGCTAATGCGGTTTCTAGCACACCCGGGCCAGTTTCCGTGTCTGTGGCATGTGAGCACTCGACACAGCTGTTGACAGCTACGTCCACATACGATGTCCCTCTATTTCGATCCGGAACTTGATACTTTCGTCAAATAGCTCGTTAAAGAACGCCTGGTTCAGCTGGGTGCGGAGGAGGGAGTATCCGTGCACTTCAGATCGTTACCAATTTAGACTATGATCAACGTTGGGACTAAATTGAACGAACTGACTGCCGGGAGTGAGAGGCTGGAGCCCGGAGAACTTCTTCTCGGCAACAGACTCGGCGGTCTCTATAATATAATTAGACAGTCAACACTGATTGCACTTTTGTCGTGACATATACCTTTAAAGTTGAAATACTATCTTGCGTGAGTACAACAACACCCCTGAGTGAAGGGAGGAAATTCACCTCGTACTCGACGCCCGCAACACACTTTAGGCCCTTCTCCACGGCGCCTTCACATGTTAGACGGAGGATGCCACGCGGGTCAACGCACAAGGGTTTCAATGAGACTGGGTCTAAAAAGGAGATGAGAAAGAAAGGCACGTTGTCCTCCCATGGGATCCTGCGGTAGGTCGAGAGATCGACTTGTGCCAGAACATCCCTGTAGCCATTTTCTCGGTTGGAGATTGCGAGTTCACGCGTGTAAACTGCGTCATGGATGTCCCAGCCGCTATCGGTAGTGAACTCATCCACTCAGTCACGGATAGAGTATGAAGAGAAAAATACTCGACGAACAAGATGACGCTGCAAAATCCAAAACCGCCCGAAGATACGGCGCTCAGGAACTTGATTTTTGACTGCGAGCCCTCAGCCGACGACGACATGATTTCATTGCACTCACCATATATTTTCCTCGCAAAACACCGTCAACTAGTAAGCCAAGACGTCAAGGATCTCCATGCCACAAAACCAGTTAAAAGGGAATCACCATCTATTCCTGTAAGCAAGATCAGCGAAGAGTAACTCAAATCGAACGCCGCCAAGGCTGACCTGCCACTTTAACCTTGGTATCACCTTTCAAAAGATGCTGCAGATCCTCCAGTGACTTGGGTATGACATTTGTGTTCGTGATGTTAGCCATGAACTTGGTATGAAATTCGTACTTGAGTGTCAGTCGAGGATGTGTCGGTGCTCGAAACGATGACTGCGGGACTCGGACTCATCTGCGAGGTCATAATATGGGTTATCACCACCACACGACCTTGACGATTCCTGCTCAAGTCTCTTGTCTATCTCTTCTCGACTCCAGGCATCTTCTCGTGGGTTCAGGTGCGGCTAAACTCATCTCTGATTATCCGCTCTGCCAGTGCTGTCCGCTAAAAGTGAAGATATACTAGACGACGGTTCCGTCCGCCTGTATAATCTAGACACATTCAAAGTCGTCAAAGCGATACGAGGTTTAGCTCAGATCTGCTCCGTTGCCTTCTATTCCCAAGCACCTGCCGCTCACCTTTGGGTCGCTTGTGGCCGTCAGGTGAGGCATATATTCATTAACATGTTTCTGGGCAGACTCTTCACTGGGTTCATGCCATGTTGCTCCAGGCGCTTCAGTTTTCTCTGGACGCAGACAAGCTTGTCTTGACGTCTTCGGATGCTCAGCGGACACTGGACATAGGTGTCGATGACGACGATAATTTAGGCGAAGTGAGGTTCAGTACTCGGGGGTTATGGGTTAGCTGTTCTGACAAGATGGACTAGCTCTCCATAAATGCGAAAGGGACCATGATGGCGTTTTGCACAGACTCCGGGTTAGTAGGGGTTGTTGACCTGCAAACCAACAGAATTGCACGAATGAAACAAAGTCATAGCAGTGTAAGTGCGTCATTCGCAAAAAAAATCGATTCTTCACTCTTATTTCTAGGTGTGCGGTTCAGTCCGATTTATCCCAGGTCGTCCAAGCGAACTTGTCAGTGGGGGATATGATTATGCTATGCTGCATTTTGATTTCGTCCAAGGAAGTGTACTCTCTCGGGATGACTTGGGTTGGCTTTCTATTCCAATGTCGCCACATCCGCAATGCATACTAATACCTGGCGTTTAGTGGCGGCTTCTCCATCTTCCGGCGTTTCTTTGTCCCCACCATTCATACTCTGTCTATCAATATCATCAACCGGGATAATAGCCGCAGGTACTGCTGATGGACGCCTGTACATCGGTACCGGGGGCGAAAAATCGTCGGAAACCTCAGGTGGTGGACAAAAACGACAACGCAAATGGAAAGGACTAAAAGTGGGCGACAGGCTCCTTGCTAACGTCGCAACAGGCCCTATTGTTGCTCTGTATGTTAGTGACTAGTGTCCTGGAGGTTACTCATGCTATTTCCGCAGAGCTTTCACCGCGCCACGAGAGTTGCTGGCCCTCACTCTCCTCGGTAAAATTACTCAATATCAGATCTGTGGATCGGCTGCAGCTGGTACACTCAAATTGGAACCTCAGTGGACAGGCGAAAGCAAGGATAACTATAAGGTGAATTCAGTCGCATTCTCAGGGGAATCCTTCATCATAGGAGGGTTCCAAAACGATGGAAAAGGTGTCATCGAAGTATGGTCATGTTGAATTGAGAGCGGTGTATTGTAATCAAAGTGTCGAGATAAACAATAATCTTGGGAAGAGAGAAAAATCATGGCTTCTTCTTTGCCTCGAGCTCTGCTATCTGGCAAATGTAGGCGTCCCTCTGCATCTTCAGCCTCTCCAAGTATTTTTCGTCCGAGACGCGTTGACCAAACACCGAAAGAATGCGATCCATTGGCGACTGGGAAGTAAGCAATTCGATTGAAGTAGTTTGAGTACTAGTGGTCGTAGGTGAAAGCTCTGCGGCTGAACTTTCTATTGTATATTGAGGTGGAGCGGCCGAATTTGCAGAGACATAGCGTATTCGGCAAATGTTGAAC
The DNA here is from genome assembly GCA_038091155.1 of Harrya chromipes. Lineage (NCBI taxonomy): Eukaryota > Fungi > Basidiomycota > Agaricomycetes > Boletales > Boletaceae > Harrya > Harrya chromipes. The sequence continues at coordinate 6,092 of JBBPNX010000298.1, read as the reverse complement.
TCGTTGAAACCCCACTGGAGAAGTGAACACATCAGTGCACCTGTTACGAGGCCGGGTACAAGGCCACTTCTCCCCCCTGTCGGAGTACATGATGAGAAGATCGAAAACTTCTAAAGATGACCTGGCGTACGTTTCCATGCATTGAGAATGCCACCAGCGAGTCCTCCGCTCACTCCAGAGTCGAGCAAATGGGAGGTTCGAATGTCAGTCCAAGACAGAGGAACTGGTTCACCCAGCGTTGCGTTGCCGATGGAGTGAAATAGTCGCTGTCTACGCAATTGATATTGCCTTCCGGGGAGTGTCAGTACCAGGACCGGGCTAACCAGGTATTCCCGTATACCTGCCAAAGAGAATAACATAAAGTCAATCAATCGAGGCGTAGACGTTTCGGGCAATTTGGAACGCACTAAAGAACGTAGCGGCGACAATTCCACTGTTTATTGCAGAATAAAGCAGAAATTTACTCGGTGCACCGTGTTTAAAGCCACCGTAAAGGCCAGCGGCCACTCCACAGAGGAATGCTGGGGAGGTAGGGAGTTAGACTGTATGCTTGGTGCTTGTGAGTGGGCCCAAGGGACGAACTTGCATGTTGTAGCGACACCTTTGAGGACGGTCACAGGTGCTGATGGGTCCATGTCTTGAAATGCTTGGGACGGACGCGTTCGCGGGGTGTTTCTACAGCCGACCCCCAACTGGGAGGTTCAAATGCTACGGTACTAAACTTAAGGATTTACTTCACTCAGTTCAAGCTTACAACTTGACGCGGTCAGAAAAACGGGGGTCTTCCTTAGTCCCCCTACAGATGATCAGAAATGCACTCACCACGTCTTCCCGGAGGCTACAAGCAATCCGTTTCGGTGTTGCTCATGCTAGCACCTCGACTAGAACATTGCGCTTGATGCCAGGGCGTTCTGCAGCAGTGGTTGCGACCACCACAGCTGTGCTCCTGTGGTATCTTTCAAGCAATCCCGTCTATAATGATACTGCGCAAGCTTTGTCCTCCGGTCCTGCGGATTCAAGTCGCATCAATACTAGTAGCACCGGGGTGGATGAGGATGGAGTTCTTTGTCCAGTGGTTTGGGGTTCTAACAAGTGAGTTGGATTACTAGCGAAGTCGCGCAGAGTGCTGATAGTTCGAGTGTTCATTCTTATGGTCAGGTCGAACCTCCTTGACCCGCATTCGCCTGGAATTGAAACATTCCAAACCCCTGTCAATGTAAAGTGGTTAGAGAACATGGCTCTGCGGGATATGGCTCTCCATGAAAGGCATGCAGCACTTGTTGATGTTCGAGGTGATGTCTATCAGTGGGGCGATGGATTCTTTGGCTCGAAATCGGATACTAGGGCACCGAAAGTAACTCTTCGCGGAAAGGTAGGAAGCATGTTTCCATAAGTTCCAAAGCATTCACGTTCATCTGTTGTTCTCTCTAGAATATCATAAAGGTACAGCTGACAGCCTCTCATGTATATGCGCTCTCAGCATCCGGGAGGATTTATGTTTTCGTAACGAATGAGGAACGGCAAAAGCTTCCCGCAACGCGGTCCTCTTCCACTGCATTTTCGTGGGCATTTGGCTGGACAAGCCGAGAACAGGGATCCATAGATTTTGTTGAAATCTTCCCCAAGGAAAAGCTGAAGTGGAGTGAAACGTCCGTCCTGTTCTGGTGACAAACGTCAAGCAGCTCATCGCTTTCTCCAGTTTCATCTCAATAGCTGCAGGAAACGACCACCTGTTGGCGCTGACATCAGATGGGTGCACCTATGCGCACCCCATGAACAAAAACGCGAATTCGCATGGTCAACTCGGACTGCGGAAAATCGAAATTCCCGAACCTTCGGGTCCAAAGGATGCCGTGGATCATTCACGTATGAGTGTCGAGCTTGTTCCAAGATCACTGGTGAAGCCATACGCGAATACCTCCTTTACATCCCGAGAGCTACCTCCGACAACAGTTCCGAGTGAGGACCTGAACGCGACTGATGACAATCATATCGTGTTTAGCGATGCTTTGTTTGAGATCCCATCATTGAGAGGCGTCAAGGTTTCTCAGATTGCAGCTGGCAGTCGGAGCAGCTTCGTTAACACTAGTTCGGGTAGGGTACTTGGTTGGGGTGCGAATGAGCATGGGTAGGTGATGCATCACGCTTGACGTTTGGCTGCTTCTGTTACTTACTGGTGGTCAGACAGATCGGCCTTGGGTCAGGTATAACTTTGGACACGATAACAGTTCCGACGGAAATCGACGTGACCAGGAATACGCCAGTTTCCACGAGATCAAGATGTCTAAGCGTCGCGGCCGGTCAGTTGATGGATGGAGGCATGCGGCCTAATTCTCGCTGAGATTCTCCTATAGGCGGTGACTTGACTTGCTTTATCGTGGAACGAAATGCCCGAGAACCGTCCACTTATGTTGACATCCTCTCCTGTGGTAACGGTCAATGGGGGGGACTGGGTAACAATACCTTTTCCACTTTTCAAGGTAACCCCGTCCGTGTGAAGAATATCAGTGGTCTCCGTGAATGTGAGTATTAATATGCAATCAACGACCGATGTTTTCTTGATCCCTGCATACTAGTCGACGAACGGGAGCAAAAGTTATCACCAATAATTCCGCACACTATTTCGGTCTCACCCACGGGTCATGTTTTGTTGTCTTTGGATACTCAATCGCGTGCTGGTCCAGGAGGCTTAGGCCGAGATCTTGTGGTTTGGGGTCTTAACCATGATTACCAACTAGGGACTGGCAAGCGGACAAGTCTCAATGCGCCTATGACACTGGAAAGACCTGAAGATGGACGATTCATCTTAGCCCGACGCAAGGCGACGGTGAGGGATTTATCAGGAAAAGTCTGGAGGAACAACGTAGAGGTTGAGCAGTGCGCCATTACTGGCTATGGCAATAGCGTTGTTTATTGGAAGACAAACCCTTGAAGTCGAGTCGTTGTACTTCTCTACGAAACGCGTAGCACGTGATATTCGCGTGATCTCACGCGGTCTTATGTTTTCCGAAAACCACCATCATGGCCAGGGAATTGCAATCAAAAGATCTTCAAGAATGCATGTATGTTGTAATCGTATTGCACGTACTCCATGACCGCGAGCACTGACATGCAACGTGAACAGAAATCTCATACGGGAGATGACAACGATCATCGACCCGAGTGAGGACTACCTCACTATCAGTGCTGCCGAAGACCAGATGAAAGTCAACTATGCCAACGCTAAAAAAGACAACGACGAGGCATATGCCAATCTTAAATGTGTGTGCTACCTTGACACGATCGCGCTTGGGAGACCATACATTTGATTCAACAGCGCTCTCTCGTCTGTTGGACGCGGCACGGAAATCCTCGACGCGGCCACCCAATGTCCCGACGGCGGAGCAGCATGCTGCGCGATTGAACGAATTCGATGCATCGCGTATATCTTTTGCCAAGGCGATACGGGATGCTGAGAATACACTGGCGAGCAAGGAGGCAGAACTTGCCGCATTGAAAGGGACCACTCGGAAGCTAGAGGAGTCTGACCCATCTCAGGACCACCAACGCGAATTGGATGGCTCAACGTGAGCTCGGGCTGGGACTGATTAACGCATGATCTACTGACGCACTTTTGACTGTAGGTTACGTCTCAAGGTATATAAGGGGATGGGATTCGAACCTATTTTGGACGAGGACGGGCAAGTGACGAAGATGATTATTCGTAAGTAGTCGATCTTGCAAATTTCAAGCTGACATGACCATATGTTCAGGTGCAGAATCTGGCGATGTTCATTGTGTGATGCCCGATGCAAACGACTTTCAAGGGACCGGGCGGGCTTGGGAGGTGGCGTCTTCATGACATCAATAACCAACTGCACCTACGTATAATATATTGCTGATTATTCATTGCGACTGATTTCACCTGTCTTATTATCCACGGCGTATACGACTTAAGGATATAATAATATGTCAAAGACGAGAATGAAGATTAATATAGACATGTAAAACTCAGGAGAACTGGTGCGAAGCCCCCTACAAACAGCATTTCAGCGCGTCAATAGCGTCACGAGACGGCGTGGGACTAACCTGTACAGTCTGCTTGACAACCCATACCTTCTTGTCTTTGCACTTTTCACCTATCTCTCGCACTTTAGCTTCGATTGCATTCTTTCTGATCTTGTGGACGCGAAGATCCTGGTAAATACTCTCGACGAGATAAGTAAGGTTGGGGGTGGCAAGGTCGGTTATCTTTGCGAGCAATATGCCTAAGTGTGCCTCGGGAAAAGCTGTCTTGGGCGTTGCATTTATTGTGCGTCTGGAAGTTGATCGAGCGCCGGTGCCAACCAGGGTTTGGCCCGCGCCGGGTAGTGGTGGTCCGGTGGACAACAGATTAACTTGGGAATTCGGCTCATCCGAGTCCTCAGAAGTGACAGGTATACATGCAAATGGATTAATGGGATATGGCGTGTCTGGAAAACAGATTAATTCATTTGGTCGCAAATGCAATAAGAGGGCGTTTACCGTTGAGTAGTTGTATGCGATATATGTGGAAAGGATCATATTCACAATGATCGATGTGCGATTCCCAGAATGGACCTTTCACGTGGGGTACGAGCGGCACCACCACTTTTCTCTTCTTGTCTGGCCGTTTCAAGTTCTCTGTATTTTCGGCTTTCCGTTTCGGTGGGGGCATTGGCAAATCCAGGGGTGGCGGTGATAACTCGTCCAGGTCGAGGGGTGACTGATTTTCATCGTCATCGTCAACTAACCAGCTGTCCAGATCCGAATCCGCGTCTTCAGCATCTTGTTCGTCATCTTCTGCGTCATCAACCACATCGTCCGCATCACCCATGCCTTCGTCCTCCCATTCTTCCCCGCTGTCATATCCATAGTCACGGGCCAATATGTCACGCTTGAGTGGTGTACGTGGACCCACTTCACGAGAGGTACGCGTCCACGTCCCATAGTAACCTGGGCGCGAGTCTCCATGAAAAATGAGTACTCTGGCCGGGAAAACTTGGCGATCTCGGAGAATGGAAAGCAAATGACGGACTTGAGTCGGTTCACCTGCGATCTCGGCATCGTTAAGTTGCGACACGATATCTCGGACGCTACGAGGGTCATACGTCTTGAAGGGGGGTACCTTGCGCGTTCTTCCGCAAACACTCAAACTGCGCTGGCGAAGCTCCCCGATAAACGCTTGCAAAGTCGCGGGTAAATCAGTCGAAGCAGTCGAGACTACCGTCCCATCGGACGACATCTCATGATCTGGGACCCCTTGCGCTCGTGTTTCATCGTCGATAACGATAGCTTCCTCCTGAGTTACGCCCGTCATGGGATTGCAAGAGCTCCTCTTGCTGTCCAAAAACCAATTATGCGGTGCGAGTTCCGCATCCTTCTTCAACACGAATGGCTTGAATGACCTCTGGAATTCAGTATCTACTGAAGGACCAGCAGAGGCATTCAAGTCTTTGGAAGGCGAATCTTGAACAGAGGGTTTGGCTTTTCCAAAAAAGTTAGCCATGATCGATCGGGATTTGTCTTGAGCTTCTTTCTGTTTCTTTTCTTTCTCAGCTTTTGCGGCGTGTTTCTTTTCTTTATCTTTGATCTGGAATAATCACTCAATACCAAAAAATGAGAGTAGTAATGGTGAATTACTTTGGCAGCCTTCTCCGGATCAAATGCCCTCTTCGCACGCCCTTTTGGTGCAAGGTTCTCAGAGAGCTGTTGTAACGTCAAGAAGATTCTGAGGTTGAGTTCCGGAAGATTATCAAGGATATTCAGGAAACCTACCGCTTCGCCATCAGCTATGTCAATGGTTGGTTCTTTCAGAGTATGATCTTGCGATAAATTTTCACTGTTACTTGTGGAGACAGCAATCTGCTCGGATTGGTTGATATCCTTGGTAGGGAGCTTCATGGTGGCCTTCGGATCGAGAATAGCATCTCGTTCGGTCTGGGTAAGACTTTCAAAGGCTGCACGTAGCTCCACACTGGCCTGTTTATTAACAGAGAATTAGCTTGCAATACGGCACACAAACCATCACGCACTTGGATGCGCTCTGCCAGTCTTGCATTCGCGCCATCTCTGGCAGACTTAGGGAGCCAGTC
>JBBPNX010000297.1:0-24353 GCA_038091155.1 Harrya chromipes | reverse complement strand
TGAATGCTCAGGAGAACGACGATACGCTCAAACTTTCACATGGTAATCACGTGTGACATCATATCGGCTTGATAGCGCAGTCACGTCACTCGTCATGTCATGTCACGGTTTCGCAACTTTGGTGATGCGATTGACCATTGTCATCCAAACTTTCCATTGAGCCTCTCCATTACTCCAAACGTCGGCCTTTCTAACAACAAGGCATCTTCAGGAGACGATGAAAAAGATGCTTTTGGCGTAGAGGCACAACGAGAGGCAATCTCCAGATACGGCATTGCAGGCAGGGTTTGGTGAATACCACCTTTTTTTCCTCCAAGGACCACACCAACCCCTCCTTGGCACGCACACTCTGTAGGGAAGCCGCGTATGCGATGTGTGCTTACGTCGACACCACCGGCGACGACATACTTGATTTCGATCCGCCTTTTGTGGTCGACCCTTGGTACGAGCCTCTTGGTGTTATCGAGCTGGGATCTGGAACAGGCGTAGTAGCAGCAAATGTCGCGAGAGAAATACGACGCTCTCCTGGACCAAAAGGGTTCGTGATCGCTACGGACCTCCCGGATGTCTGCCCTCTCTTGGAACACAATCTCGGGACAAATACCTCGAGAGGGGGGGTTTGCTCAAACTCGGACGTGGTTTTTGTGAGACCCCTCGCATGGGGCAATCTCGACCATGCCATCGCGATTGCCAGCGAATTTGGCTTCGACTGCCCTTTTACGTCCTGTCGGCTCACACACATCGTCTGCAGCGATCTCGCAAGTACCCTCGTCCATTTCCGGTCCATTCTATTCTTCATCACTTACCACACTTTATTCATAGGTTTACTTTCCAGAACTTCTAGGCCCGCTTCTACGGACGCTTCTCCACCTTACCTCATCGCCGTGTGTACCGCCCTCAGGGCCACCGGTTAAGATCGTGATTTCCTACAAGATTCGTAGTCTTCCAAAAGAAACACCGTTCTGGACAGTGTTCGGTCTTTGGTTCTCGTTTCAGCCCGTCCTAGCCCGCCACCGGGTTCGACCCCCGGAGAGTAAAGACGGTTGTCCGGAATCACACTCCCGGCAAGCTTGGAGACAGTTCGGAGCAGAGGAGGATGCAGATCGGACATTCGTTTTTGTTGCTTACCGTCGGCCCGAGTCGATCATATGGCATGTCCCGGAAAGTGATCAAGAACTTATGGAGGGCGTGGGTGCTCGAGACACGCGAACGAAGAAGGGAGACGATACGTTTGAAACGATACTCTTCATGACCATGGGAATAGACAATACAGTCGAATGAAAGTTTATCAAGTTAAAATTATACCAACTTTGAATACCCTACTCTCCGGGAAAGAGAAAGTCGGTCGCTTTCATCATATACCACCTGTCCCTCCGTGATGGAAAAATCGCTGATTTCCGTTCTCCAACAGTCCTACGGATTTGTTGTAATCTGCACCCTGTTCTTGAATGTACTCTGGTGGTGCGTGCGAACGTATCGGAATACCCGGCGCTGGGAAGTTGGTAACGGTCACTTTTTGCCTCAGCAGGGGGGTCTTGGGTGCGGTAACGACGAATCCGGCCACTTCAAATGGTTGAAGATCCAAGTGGTACTGTATCGCGTGTCAATCAATGGATTTTATCCCTGCAATGATCGAACCAGCGCACACGGATAGTGAATCTGGGGAATAAGGTGCTCTGTCTGAGACTGGTCTTGACATCGACCTCGCCCTGTAAGATCCGTTGACCTTCGGCCTTGCAATCTTCAGGAGCCCAAAAGACGGCACGAGCGACATTTTCGAAGAAGCAGTTGTCTGTTCGGTGTTCAGTGTCGCTGGTGGCATCAGAGCCTGTGGCCAGGGAACGAACAAGGAGAAGTTTGATTGCGTTGGGGGTTGAGAGGAGGTCGAGGGCTTGTTCGTCATTCCCTGTCACGGTCAGCCAGATCGGCATTGAGGTTCCTCGACCATAGGTCAGCTTGTGAAGCAGTCAACGTGTGCGATAAATCACAGAGAAGGAAATGCTCCTACAGGTTTCGCAAGGGCGAACTGTGAACATGCTTTTAATCATCATGATGTTGACCAGACAGCAAGGTTTAACTCACATTGAGTCTCACTTCGGCACTGCGTGAATCGAACAACTTCCCTTGGATCGTCAAGGGAGGGAGGGAGTGCCAACCATCGGGGTCACCTGCACAGACAATGAGGCAGATAAAACTGGGAATTTCAGACCTTTCACCTTCAGGTCCAACGAGAGGGAGGTTTTCCTTATATGCTTTCTCAAGCATACGAGATGGTAATTCTGGTCGCATTATGGGGACATACGCAAAGGTAGTCACCAAACTATTCGATATTCAGTAGATGGAATGGAGAAAAGTCATTCCTCGTACACTTTGTTAACCTGGAACATTCCCCGTTTGACGGTCACGGTAAGTTTGTAATCGACATATACCGTGCTCGCTCTCTCAGAGAACGAGGTGGGGAGAGGGAACTTTTTCTTGGTCTTTTGGTCTTGCACCTCGACCTCTGTGGGAAGCGTAAGGGAGAAAGGCCAGGAGTACTTCCCCTTGGAGAACTTGGCTACTTTCGAGCCGTCAGGAAAGGCCATGGAGGGTGTCCATAGATCGGTCTCTGCATTTAAGAACAATTGTTCTTCTTGACCGACGAGGGTCGTCCCTGCTGTGATCTGGCATGGCCATGAGAAATCAAGGTGTGAGGTATGCAATACACGCCGCATGGATGATACAGACCTTGACGGAAATGCATTTGATACTAGATTCAGACTTGAGCGCGTCAAAGTCGACCTGGCCACAGATGACGTCGCCCTCGTAAAAGATGGGGACCGAAGATGGCGTTGATGCGCGGCTGTTCACTTGGAGTGTTAGCCACTTGAAACCCTTGGCATCTTCGAGCGATACAGCGTGTTGCGAGCCTGCCCGAGCGGTGTTGCTACTCGACTCCACCGCTGCTGTGGTAGGTCCGGGCGATTCAGAAGAGACCTCAGAATAACCTGGCAATTCTGAATCCATCGGTGAGAAGCTGCGTATCTGTCGTTCTCAGGGGAATCCGTTACATTCTGAAACGGATACTATTCAAGTTAGGCACGCGGGCCCGTGGCCAAAGCTGGTACAGGGGCTATTTATCTCATTTCGGTTGAGATCGTCACGTGCTCAATCCCCTTTTGTTTGTTGGTAAACTTGCCTTCAGTATTGGCACGATCAAACAACCAAAATATGGCCTTGAGCGGGTGAGTTTCACGGTTGTGGTCGTGTTGGTCGTGCTGATCGATATGTAGATTTGGATCGTCAGCGACGACGCCTTCGGCAGGCCAGAACAAGCCTGCTGGGTCGATCTTTGGTACTACGCAAAACGCGGCTACGGGCACGACACCCTCGACACAACCCCAGACGACAACACAACAGCCATCTACTTCGCTTTTTGGACAGGCTGCCAGCGGTACCCAACCACAGCAGACATCGTCCACGTTGCTTTTTGGCCAACCCGCGGGTGGCCCCCAGCAAACAACTGGCACGTCGATCTTTGGGCAGCCAGCTGTCAATGGTACCAGTACTACTCCACAGCAGCAACCAACCACGTCGATCTTTAGCCAACCTGCGGGTGGTACACAGACTCAGCAGGTTACCACTTCTATGTTTGGCCAGCCTGCTGGGACGCAGCAACAGCAGCAACCGTCGACCGGTTCTCTGTTTGGTCAATCTACTCCTGGCACTCAGCAGCAGCCTGCAACGACGTCAAATTTTGGTCAACCCGCGTCTGGAACGCAACAACAGCAGCAATCGACCCCGTCCCTGTTTGGTCAGCCCGCGACTGGGACGCAGCAACAGCAGCAACCCGCCACGACCACATCGATCTTTGGTCAGCCTCCGACGGGGACTCAACAACAACAACAACAACAACAACAACAACAACCCACAATGACCACGTCGCTCTTTGGTCAGCCTGCAACTGGGGCTCAGCAGCAGCAACAGCCTACTACGTCGTTATTTGGCGGCCAATCTACCACTAGCACTCAGCAGCCGCAATCGCAGACCACGACAACATTGTTCGGGCAACCTGCTACCGGCGCTCAACAGCAGCAGTCGACCTTTGGTCAACCTGCTGCGACCGGCACCCAGCAGACAACGGGCACGTCCTTGTTTGGACAGCCCGCTCAGCAGCAGCAAAAGCCCGCCACGTCTTTGTTCGGTCAGCCTGCCACTGGGCCCCAGCAGAGCACAACGTCTATATTCGGTCAGCCTGTGGCTGGAACGCAACAACAACAGCCTTCCACGTCGCTATTCGGTCAATCTGTGGGGGCGACTCAACAGCAACCACAAAATACGTCCTTGTATGGGGGCGCGACGCAGGCAGTTGGGACACAACCGTCGACTACGTCCTTGTTTGGACAACCCGCTGCCGGAACACAACAGCAACCTTCCACTTCTCTGTTTGGCCAACCTGCAGGGACGGCACAACAACCCCAAAGCACGCTCGGAACGTCTTTGTTTGGTAGCACGACCCAGCCAAGTAATACTACGACGCAAACGACGGGGCTTTTTGGCTCCACCACTCAGGCTCCACCTACGGCGATGGGCACTGGTCCGTTCGGGAGCACCTTCCCTGCAACTGGCACTTTGTTTGGTGCACAAAGACAACCATCGTGAGTGAACTCTACCTCTCCCTGTCTTTTTCCGACTGAGACCGCCCGTTAGTACCATGAGGTCTGCCGTTCTTAAATCATGGGACGGATAAGACTGCTGACTTCTCATGCCCATCAGTATTTCACCTGCTCAGCCAACTGGCCCTGTACTTTTTTCAAAGGCCACGAAATTTAATGACTTACCGGAGGAGATCAGAAGAAGATTTGAAAGCTTGGAGTGAGTTTTTTTCTGCAAGCGGAAACTCATTTCCTCATTTTTGCCAAGCGCGCACATCCAAGGCAGGCTGCAGATCAGTAACGACCTCAAGCAACGAAAACTCGGTCAAGAACCTACCAAGGGCCAAGACCTCATTCGTGAGGTGCACAAGGTGAGAATCATACCATGTTCCTTCTCTTCAAACAATTCTTCATGGTATTATTCCTTCTAGGAGTTGCTGAGCGTTGCTGCGACCATTCAATCAGACGCTCTTTTCACAAAGGACCTCAAAGAAAAAAACGACCAAGCCGTCCAAGATACAATCATCGCGACCCGTATCGTCGATGGTTTCAAAAACCCCCAACAACATGGGGTTTACCTTAAAAATCATACATCATTCCCACTAGAGTGCGTTCTTTTCCCGATACAAGCATACAAGTGACGATGAGGGTATGTTGATACGGTCACATAGATTCTTTACGCGTGTGACGAAACAGATGCAGGAGCGGTTACAATGGTACAAGAACACGATCGAAGTACGACTCTAATGTCCATTGTTTTTTTTTGTCCCGCTGAACATTCGATATAAAGCAAATCGAGCGCAAGTTATCGTCTACCGCTGCACAGGCCCAAGTTACCCCACAAGGTAATTCCAATATTGTCTCCTTATACCCACTGACCCCTCGTTCCTCTTCAACTTTGCACTCCTCAGTGATCACCTCCACCTTGCAAACCCAACACGCCATCTTCGTATCCCTTGCGGCCAAGACAGCCGCCGTAGATGCAGAGCTGCAAAAAGTCAAGATACTGTATACCCAGCTTTGGCGCGCAAAGACGGGGAGCATGAGAGATCCTTTCAATGACCTCGATCGGGGGAGTGGTGGGGATTTCGGGATGGACCCATTGCGCACGATATGATATGGGAACAGGAATTCAAACCGGTTAGTTGATGTGGGTATCATTTGTCATTTTTTATCCTAGTCTGAGTGTATCCGGGTATTGAACTGATAAATCTTGTCAGGTCAAGGTTCAAGTAATAGCTGCTTCGAGGAATTTTACAAATGCATGTGGCGACCGGTTCATATCTGTCATGATGTATAGGTCTAGATTCCATGGTTCGATCATTGTTGAAGCGCTCAGATCTCAGAACAGGTCAAGACCAGTCAGTTAATGTGGGACGAGCTACAGGGATCAACGACGAAAGCACAAAAATTATTGGCAATATGCCTGGAATTTTTGCTTATCCCATAAGAGCCGATCATTTCTCGAATGCATTAAGAACGGGGGGCGAATTGAGATATTTGGTCCTAACGATGTCAAAGTCTGGGCGCACGATTCAATCGGTCGGTCCGTGCGAAAAGAAAGAGAAATGGGGAATGGGACTTACCGTCGACTAAGAGGGTGAAGTTGCCCCGCATCAATTGCATGACGTATCTGGAAGACGTATTGTACTGCGGCCAGTTTGCTACGGGACGAAAAAAAATAGAAATCGGCGTGGGTTGAATTTCCAGAGGGAGGACAGATACGTACGACCAGGATCCATATCATGGACAAAGTTGATCCAGTACTCTGTCATCTGGTTTGCAAACTCCGTCTGCGCGACGTCAGGGACGGGTCCGAATATGAACCGCAGCTCGGACGCATGGTAGACTGTCGTTTTCTGTGTCGGAGAATCTAGTAGACGACGACATGCGAATAAACTCACCACCGAGAGCAGGTGAAGTTCCCGGGATGAACTCGGTGAAATAATACCCCCACATTGGCTGCAGCGCTGCAGCGTGTTCAAAGAAGAAACGTCTCGGTGCGAGATACATGTTGTCCGTGTACCATGCTGCTGCCCTGTCGTAAAGGGTGTCGCCAGTGTGCCACAGTCCGCCATAGGTGCTATCGTTCACAGGATAGACCGTGTCTATACCAGCGACGATGTTCGGTGTCAGCGTCGAGTTGTCCACGAGCAACGCATACATCCAGCTGTTAAAGGCGGATGTCTGTTCCGAGGGAGGCAAGCTCAGGTTATAAAGAATCTGAGCGTAAGGTGTGCCGTCATTCAGCTATGTAGGTATGTCCTGTTAAGAAAACATCATATTCGATAGACCGAAACGCACGTTAGTTCCCCCAAGGTAAGGTACATGGTAATAATTTCCACTGAGGATCCTCTGTGATGGTCTTTCTGGGACGAAGCTACCAGAAGGGCCAATCGCAGGTTCCCACAATTGCTGGTTGAGCGTGGAGTCGATCATTGCATTGCTGATGTTCAGGAGCGTCTTCCGCGTCATGAGAAAACTAACCCATCTCTTGAGAATAAAGTCTGTACCTCGTACGGGACTTGTTGCAAACATGCGATGGAACCAAGTCCCGCCGGACAACCTGTCGCATCAAGTAAACGGGAGTATGGCATCCCTGGTTTGTCGTACTGCCAAGCATACGGCGCATTCTTGCTGAAGAGGTGATTTGGTCGAGTGAGGTGATAGGGGTGATATCCTTCAGATGGACTTACAACGGGCCAGTGGATGAATCTGCTATCGCGGCACGAAACAAGGCGGGTCCGGTTGCATATAGCATTTGTGCTTCCACACTACCGCCGCCAGCAGACTCGTTGGCATCATTATTAACGGATTGCGCGAGTCAAGAAACAAAACAAATTACCTGGCCCCAGATGGTCACCTTGATTGCACGGCTCAGTACGATGTAGATTGTGCGGAGGAAAGATAGCTAGTACCTTGGACGAATCACCACCAAGGCGCGCAATGTTCTCTTGTACAAATACAAGCGCTGCTTTCTGGTCCAAAAGGCCGGCGTTGAGATCTTCAGGGGGAACATCGGCGCTTGCCAACTGTCGAGATTTGTCAGTCCTCCCCGGCATGTGGACGAGCGATGCTCACAAAACCAAACGTATTCAGCCGGTAATTCCTGCATTACGGTGGATAAGTACACGCCAGCGACAAAAAAACGGCACAGGAACTCACACCGAAACGAAAATAATTGGTTTCCCAATTGTCACGCTCAAGCTGATGATCCCTAGAGCAGATGCTCAAATTGTGTCGTTCAGAATCAAGAAGGACTCACTGGTAGGATCGTACGAGGGATCGGAAGATGAACTGTCGACGTGTTAGTCAAAAATGCAAATATTTTACTTAGTATGAAAGGCAAACCCAATACTATATGCGCCTCCCTACACCAAATGTGTCAGGGAAGCCCGGTGAGATCAACGATGAGTCTAGGACATACATAAAACCAAACCATGACAGGGAGCTGAGCGTCTATGGAAGTTCCGGTGGGCCGCCATATCTACAGAGCATTTTCAGGATATAATTGCGTCCGAAGTCCAGAGCGACGTAACGTACGTTTAAGAACAAACAATTTTCGCTTATTTTCGCGCCGAGGGTTGATGAAGGGGGCTGGGGACAAACATCACCAAATCGCGAAGCGTCCTGAACGCCTTCCGACGGTTGAGTTATCGGCAAAGGGGCTTTGAACCGCAGAGGACCGAGGGGAGGTTGAGCAAAAGGAATCCCAAGCCAAGCATCCGTTCCATTTAAGTTGGCGACGCCACGGAATGTTCCACTAGTAAGGTTGACGTCGAGTTGTTGGGAGGAGGCCCCGAAAAGGCATGCTGCCAGCGCGAGGACCCTTGTAGAACAACGTCGCATAAGGGTAAGTAAGGTCTCACTGACTCTCTCTGGAGCCAGCCAGTGCGCGGGGCCGCTGCCAATGTGCTTGGAAGGAAAGAACGAGCTGTAACATACACAATGTCAGCGACATGCATGCCTTGGAATAGTACTAGGCAGCCTCTTGGTACCGTGAAGACTGGTTGGTAGTAATACTTACTCCAACTTGAAGATGCTTGTAGGCTGAACCCTTGAATGCCTGTAGCATAAGATAGAATTAGGTAGCCCAGTGCCACGTTAGTGGCAACTCACGCTGATCTTTTCAGTGGTCCTGGATACGCGACACCGTCCTCGCAAATACCCCAAGCCAGTATCACAGTACGGTTGTGCTGCACTGAGCCGACTGACTCGGACTCGGGAGCTAATATAACACAGCCACCGCCTCGAACATCTACTACCATACCACATAGTAAGCAGACTGGATTAATATTTATACACGATTCAGCAGTGGACATCGAAGTACAATATAGACACTCCGATGTTCGTAGTCATACATGCAACCGTACAACTACATCGAGTCATAGTGTTCACAGGACAATTTCTATAAAGCAAGCTACAAAGTCCCGCAGCACTCAAGTTAATTCCAATTCCAATCGGCATGATCACATTGATCAGGCAAAACTCACCAAAGCAAGATGACCTCCAACGACAGGGCGTGCCTTGAAACCATCTAATACGCCACTCATGGTATCATACCAGTCACTCAGAGGCACGTTGTTCGCGGCGTCGGCAGCGTACTTGTACACCGAATCAATGAACATGTCTCTGGTTGTAACATTGGTCATGAAGGCAGCTGTCCACATTTGCCAGTCCGACTTGGTGTACGTGTGTCTACCGCGTGCGTGCCAAGTTGTGTTGATCTGGAGTTTCATGGATTGGGGAACTTACCGAGTGTCGAGAGGAACGCCATACGTGTCTTCATCGAGTGCTAGGTCAACAAAAGTAACGGGGAAATTCCTCGTGTACTTACTGATGACAGTCGCATACCAGGCGGTCTCTGACAGCCAACGCAGTAAAACCATGCATATAGAAAGGGTCTCACCGAAGATGAGGATGACCTACGCATATCGTAGACCGATTGTGGGAACACGGTCGTGCCAAGAAGCTTTTCAGCATACAAGTTGTACGACAAACCCCAGCTACACGAAGTAAGTAGATGCGCAAAGACATCGAGCTTGCTCACAGACCTGCTATCATTTCCATAGGACAAGTCTAGATGCTGTCCATCCTCAGCAGTAGCAAAGTTTAGAATTTGCGGCACATAGCTGGCCGCGATCGACTGGGATAATTTGCATTAGATGAAAGCCCTGTCTTAGTACGATGCACCCACACTATAGTTCTGTTGGTTCGTAGTGTCTCCGAGCATTCCAGAGATTTCGGCCATAGCTTGAATGCCAATAACACCCTTGATAGCGAGGTTGGTTTGATTAGCAAGTGCACCAGCAAAGTCATCCGTGCTGATCTGGTAAGCGGGAATAAGAGATTCCGCGACGAGATAGCCGGTCCATTGATCGAGCAAATTGGTCTGCAAATATTTAGACAGATAACACAATAGGAATACTAGACTGTACTCACATAGCTAGTGATGATTGAAGTATCCCCTGTTTTCTGAGTGTAACTTAGAGTCATGATGAGCATGTTTCCACATTCTGTTCGGCTTGAGTGTGTATAGGTTAAAAACATCAAACACTTTACCTTCGAGGGGCATGTCTTCTGCGTTACCATCGTTATGCCCAATGGCCTTGGGGTATGTAGAACCTGATGCGCATGAGTGCACATTGTCACCTTAGGCGATGGAAAATCTCACCAAGGTCATGAACTGCATATGTTTCTGGCCATTGTCCTGTGGCTTGATACTCGAACAGACCAAGAAGGAGATATTTTCCGAGCGCAGGATTGGTATAGAGCAAGACGGGCCAAGCTGGCATGATCACATCAACAGTATTGACATTCTGATGAAGCCGAATTCAGAACGTCCCCCCGAGGTAGGGCAGAAAACAGACGTACTCCATCACTGGATATTTCTGACCATGGGTCAGTCAAACTTCGATGTAGCCAGTAAATAACTTGAAATCATGCCTTTTAAAAACATGAGGACGTCACTAGTATTCCACGAACCATCAGCGGTCTGTGATATCGTGAGTTCCATAGCACCGAATGCCTGTCTGATGGAGAGTTGAACGACGCCAGCATAGTTACTGGAAATGACAGAGGCATCGCTCTCGACTTGCCGGTCAAATTCTTGGGATCTAAGTATAGCGTTAGGGTAGTCGTCGATGAATGCATCGATCTGACGGTAATAAGATATGAGATGAGAGTTTTGAAGTGTGATATCACGATGCAGGGCTGACCATTCCCTCGGCACCTGAGAGGTAGGCACTCAGAGCGTAGAGACTTCTAGCTTGATATGCACCTCCGGCGATAATGTACTCAACAGCAGGATCCCTGACGTGCCCGATGGTGAACACGACAATGTCACTGGTTCCGTAAACCGTGCCAAGATCCTGGGCGAAAGCAAAAACTGGCCAGTCATCGCTGATCGCGCGGAAGGTAGTGTCAAGCGTATTCGCGAGCGCGCCGTTGTTTGCGAATTGAGCACGAACAACGACGTCCTGACCTGTTTGATAGGTTGTCGAAGTTCCATTCTGGGGTCATAATCAGAGTTTCGTGATGAGAGGAATATGGACCTGCGTACATTCGTTGTGGAATAGTAGGCAGCTCCCTCTACACGAAACGAAAGTTGATACAGTCTGCACCACAGGTGAAGCCAACTATATGAACTTACGCAAGATGAAGTCGTTGTACTCTGTATAATCTTCTTCCGATTGGAGCATAACTTGGTGGGTGAAAACCGGCCCGGTCATGTTACTCTGCCATGTGACGGTCCGCGTGTTGTCACTCGCACAAGCCCACTCGGCGCTTATGTCTGTATAGATGCTGACGGAGTGCGATGTGCCGTCCGTTGAGATGGCTTGCACGGTGAGGTATGAAAACGGAGTGGATTGCTTCGTCAGATCCGAGGGCTAGTTTCAAAAACATGGACGTGAAGGTGGAAGACGATGAAAAGTGGCAAGTATATACCTCGACGGGGCTGGTGAAGCTAAGAACAACATCAACCGGGCCAGCATTCAAGTGGAAGTAGGTGGAAGTAGCAGTAAACTAAAAGCGATGAGAAGCCTTCGAAACGAGCAAATATCTGGGCACTACTACCTGCATGTTCTGTTGGGTCGCGAGTGTTGGCGAGATACCGGGGACAACTGGGTCTCCGAGAATAGTATACGTCTCTTCATCGACTCTGATATAACCAGCCCATCCCAGATTCTACTTGGGTCAGATGAGATGAAATTAGTGTGCACTGGCATGATCATACCCCTGTAGCCCAGAATTGCGGCCAGGCTTGATTCACTGCCGCCCCAGTGCCTTGCGGAAGCCATGCAGACAAGTAAGGTGACCTCACTGCAAGGGGAATAGATGCAGGATTGAAAGGTTGCGCGGTCCACGGAACCGCTAAAACTGCTGTACCGAGCAGCGACACAGACGCTACGGAGATCGCACTGAACAGCCCCATTTTGCCAGTGGTAGAGTGAGCTCAGTGCTGGCAGGTGAAGTTGGGTAACGAACGTTTTCCATTTCTTCGAGACGAAGTACATACGTGACCTGTTACGAGAAGGCTGTTCACGTGTAACATCACTTCGTAAGGCACTGCCCGCCGGGGCCCAAAACGGTGATCACTTCGGAAGTTGAGCATCAAAGATGACTTGATGGAAACCGCTGGACCGCACCGGGCCGCACTGGAATTTTAGTAGGAAGGATCAGATTGATCATCGCTCAATTGAACCACACCGTGACTCGGACGAGCGCAGTTGAACATCCGAGTGACATCTCGTTCCGTCGCTTCCGAGATAAGACTCGGACACACTGCGATGTGTAAAAACTAGACATAGTTCGTTACTGTACCCAAATGTGAGTATCAAGTCTAGGTACTATGTGATAATGGGTAAATACGTACCTCTCCAATCGTTAGACGTAGTCGATTGGAGAGGGGAGAGGGGAGAGACGGGGAATGTTCATACTTATAACTACTAATGGTTTGGATTCCTTTTCTCGCATGTTGCCGTGCTCCAACACGATGGAATTCCAAGTAGCAAGCACTGGGCCTTCCGCGCAGTCACGGTGCCTTCTGAACTATCGATAAGAACAACCAGATACTCAAGTTACGAATCAACCAGCAGTCCACCGGCGAACAGTTTCCATACAAATTAACATCGCAAGGGGTTGTCGTAGTGGAACGCGACGGCCTCCACAGCATGTATACGATTTCTTTAACTCGTCTTCGTGATTATACCAACTCCCGGAATGCACGATCGTCGAAAGGGGTACCTCTGACTTTTAATATATAATCTTCCCCCAAGAATACTCACTTCATGCCTCCCAAAGCTTCACCCAGGTTCGGTTGCGACGCGAAGACTATTGGATCCCTCCTGATGCAGAATGTCGTCGTCGCGTCGTTTAGTCTTCCTCTGTGGAGTGCGAAGTACTGGTTAGTGCTGGTGACAACGTCTTCCTGGACACGCGGCACCACCTACTTGCCGCCGTCACTTTCACACTCGGTGGCAACGCGTTTTGGGGCCGTACTTACTTGCCTCGAAGAAGGGTGCTTTCTTCTGGTCCTCCGACCCCACTTGTCCTCCAGATCGCCCTTGCACAGTCGCTGTGACACCCGTCAAGTTAGCATGTTTGGATGCCACTTTTTCAATGTAAGCCTTCAATGGCCCGAGGGCCGGTTGTCAGAGGTTGATGGTATGTGGTAACATTGTCAAGCAACCGTGACCTAGCAAGTGCCCGCTCCTGATGCGAACGATAGTTTGCATCATTGGTATGATGTTTTCGTCATCCAACTTCCGTCGGTTGTCCTACTTCAAAGAGACAAACATGCTCCCGCAAGCTGTCATTGACCACGTCCTCCAACAGACGAGTCACATCGGAGCTCATTTCCCGAGGCTCGACCTAACGATGATTAGGTGTGCATGGAACCGTACAACATCTGTCGCACTTGGCCACTAACAGTGGCTTTCATCAACGAAAGTCTAACGTACATTGGTCGAAAGTTATCGCCGGTGATCAATTACTTACGTTCCATTGAGGTATCCGAACATGTCTTCGGTTGAAATTTACTCAATTCCTCAATGAGTCTCGGATACGAATCCATGGCTACTCCAGAAACTCACCCGAGTCTAGTCAACCTATAGAGAGAGAGAGAGAGAGCGGTATGCTGATCTTCTATCCTCCGCTAGCCGTCCACATCAATAGAACATTTTCAAGTCTACGTGGTGGGCCGTTGGGCTAGGCTGATAATCTGAAAGATTCAACTTTGGGATTATTCGCGTCCTGTTAGGGCTCTCAGGCTCCGGATAGCTGGTGTGGAGTCGTTAAAATTTCTTACCTGATCTCCAAGTATGTCCTGGTGAGTTTCGTTATCTCGGGTTGCTATTCGGTTCGGACGATCAGAACTGAGAGACAGAAGTTCAGGAGAAGACTCGTCGACTGAATTGAAAGGTGTTTATTAGGATCTACTAAAAGGAGATGATTACGAACCTTTCAATCTGAAAGGTTGGCGCTGATGACTTGAACGACAGCTCATGATCTAATCATTTACATACTAAGTCATCCGAGAGAGGATGTGAACACTGGGTGTGTGCCGTGTTTTGATCAGAAAGGACGTCATTGGTCATGTCCGTCTGAGCATGGACGCGGTTCATTTGGACAACTAATTAAGGGTCTCGGCAAAGCTGCTAAAGCCAACGTACGCACCAAGACACATCTTGATTCACCTTTATCGTATCCTCGTGAGTGGGAAAATGATGAGTTCCCCGTGCAATTAATCTGCAGTCCGTGTTGGTCAGCTTTTGATTGTCTTCTAGTGTGTGCCGAGAATGGGACGACTGCGGCGCCGTAGTATATACAATATGAAGACGCTTTCATGAGCACCAACCTAAAATGCTAGCGCCGTATGGCACTTGTAAATCTTGCTCCGCCACACGACGAACGAAAATCATGAGATTACATAATGAATATTTTCGGAGGGTCAATGTTTATTTTCCGACGTTGCAATGTGACCTGTCAAGTAAACCCCAACAAAAAAACACAAACACCCTCCCTGAAAAATTCGATTACACCCAGCGAACTCCTAAAAGGATTCTTCCCTATCTAGCTCCTGAACATATCTGATTTCAGACGGGGTCCTCCATGGACAATCCTCAACATTATCAACCACTCTCACACGCCCTCAATCCACCAATAGTCCAGCCACAATATGAAGAGGAGGAAGAAGGCGACGACGAGGGTGCTGTGGAGGAGCAACTTGAAAGGGATGACGATGACGCTGACGCGTACGTGTCTTACTTTCATGTTCAGATGTATCTGCATAGATACCTCTTGGCAGATCAAATCGTGCTGCCGAACAGACACCCAATACGAGTGGAGCGAGAAATCGACGCGCCGAGCCAGCATCCTCCATACGGCCGCAACCATCTTGTCCGCCCTCAGAAGATGTCGAACGCAAACGACGCCCCGGTCGTCCCCGCGGCTCGAAAAACAGGCGTATTCGCGGCTCCGGTACTGAAAGAGATGCACCAGCCGTGGGTACCACCGTGACAGCGGCAAAACCACTTAACACCACTCATGGATTTTACCAATACTCTGCTCCCCCAGCACCAGGGGAAGTGCATCCGCACAACCAGCAATATTATGAATTTCAGTGGCGTGTTCTCAATTTGTGTGCTGAGTTTTATGGTGCTGCCGAAGAACTCATCGTGAGTTCAATTCTGGGGTGAGTTTCGCATAACAGGCGAATGCTAATACACTGTTCGCGCACAGAAAGCTACACCTTCACTGGTGATCGCCCAGTGTTATCAGATGGGACCAGGTGTCAAGGTTGATCCTTTGACTATGCTTGGCGAGGCCAAGCGAATTTGCGATACTCTTGTAACCGTTTCCTCAGCCATGGTAGTGTATCCCTTAGTGATGTGTTTCCATATAGCTCGCTTCACCTGCGCGACTGACTGCGCACCCTCCTCCCGTACCGTACCCATTCATTCCGGGGTATACCCCTCTGGCGCCCCAGCCTCCCCAACCACAATTACAACCGACTCCTCCCCCTTCAGCAAATGGAAAACCTCCAACAGCGGCGCAGACATCAGGCTCTGTAATATCGAATCCACAGTCATTTGTCGTCTCCATGGGACATCAGCACACGACAGCACAACAATACGTACCTGGAATGTACAGTGCTCCTACATACCCAACTGCTCCATACTATGGCTATAGTGGCTATAGCGGCTTTAGCGGCTTTTACCCTTCGGTTCCGGCCACACAAGCTGGACCCAGCACTTCCACAACTTCGAATGGGTCTGTGGGTCTGATACCAGGAAGCGCGGGCAACCAAGGCGCTTGGTCTGATGATGAAACAGAAAAGTTGAAAAAGTTGGCCGAGGAACACCGTAGTCCTAACGGAGAGATAGCATGGGATGCATTGTGTGAAAAATGGGGCAACTCTCGGACAAGGTACCGTTTCACCCACGATGGCGTGTTCTGGTTTGACGATCTTTCAAAGGCACCAAATACTCATCAAAGCGACTTCACTGGGTCTCAAAGAGTCATCGTCTAGGGGGACAAAACGTCGGCGTGATACAGACAGTCAAACATCTTCTGACCGTCTAGCGCCTAGCGCACCAACACCAGGCACTGAGAATCCGATGCCAGCGCATACAGTTGCCTCGGCTCCACTCCCACCGCAGTCCGCGGCACTCGTGCAACAGAACACACACCCGCCTGCGCCACCATCGCAGGCCGTTCCTCCCAGTTCTGCTCAACCATCCACTTCGCCAGCTCCTTCGACTCCTGCCACCTCTACACAACCATCGCCTGCCATTCGCCATGCACAGACCCACCAGCAAGCCCCCCCATCACGCAATTTCCCATACCCGATGCCTACCGTTGCGGCGGCAACCTCACCTGTTATCTCCACCACCACTCCACAACACGCACAAGAAAGGTCTGGGAGTGCAGGTGCTTATTATCGGCGACCAAATCCGTCAGTTGGATCTGGATCAAAGGCGCCTCCACATGGTGTTACGAACCATCAGCAGATGTACCAACCTAATGGACGGAGGGAAAGCTAGGCACCAAGCTGTTTGATTCTGTTACCATTAGCGGTAGACTGTAGCCCTTTGCCGAATTACATTATTTTGCACTTTTTTTTTCTTTTCTTTTCCTTTTTTTTTTTTTTTGGACGTGACAATGGTCACGCTTTGAAAAGTATTATGTAATAAATTCAACCAATTTGTCGCAAATATGCAGTTGTTTGGCATGAGCCTCTGAACCAAACAATAATAGCCCCGCTGTGCCACTGGTCGCCAAAACAAGGCACGCTGACACAGCCGCTTTTCTAGACACATTCTGATTCATTCCAACTCGACCTGCACCAGACCACTTCGACCGCATCCTTCTTGTCTTCGTACTATCCTCATCGTCCACATAACACGCACGACTTCCATTCTCTCAGTCCAGTATTACATCCGCAGCCATGTTCTCGAGCCAGACATCCGCGGCGGGCAACCGCACACTGGCGACAACCACTCTCAGGAGCGCCGGACTCATTGACAAAGACGAACGTATGAAAGATATTACAGCAGACAGGCCCGGCGGACGCAAAGGCGTTTCCAAGATTCGTTCTCACCGCCCTCGTCCGATTGATGCCTTCAAAGACCACCAGGCGGGTCCATCCAAGGCTTCCATGGTAAATACAAGACCTTACTCTTTCGATGTTTCGCTCTTCATATTCATCATACTATTGCATATTCCCTACTCCATTTACCGGTTGCTTTAACGTTGTTCTCTGTACATCCTGTCTACCGGCATCGGTGGTTTCGCTCCCATTCCATCGTCATACTGTATCTTGCTTCCTACTGTCGTAACTTCTGTCCCCCCCTTTTACTTGAAAACACCGCGCTCACCCTTGTTGTCTGTTCGCTCCCACCACCGCCCCTTGAACACGCCCCTGCTATGCACGTCGTGTGGTATTCAAGCTTGCTGCGCGGACACAGCCAGTTGGCGCGCCCATGGAGGGTATCTCCATCCGTGGCGCTTCGAACGCAAGGAACCCGACGGTGGGACGGATTCGCAGGAATGCGGTCGCGGCGACCTCGGTAGCGGGCAGTGGGAGAGTGCCCACAGTGGGAGTGAAGACGATTGACGTTTGGAGACATTTCGTGAACAGAAGGTGGAACCCGGACACGCAATTCTTGAATCTCGAGGTGAGTGCTACAAACGTGTTGAGCGGCGGGGTTCTGATGGGTGTATTATTGCTTGGTAGTCCATGTTGGACGACCCGGAACTTGCGAAGCACGGGCTTTTACCCCCTGGTGCTCCTGGGTCGACGGCGAGAGAAGCTTCCGTAATCTTTAAGCTTGCTTCTAATCTCAAGCCGCCAGTGAGTTTCTCTTTGTGGTATTATCTAGAAATTTACTCACTATGCGATGTCAGGTTCAAACCATCTCCTTGGCTAACAATAAAATATCTTCGGGCCAACTATTATCAACTCTTGCACACTACTTACCGAAGCTCGCCAATCTTTCTTTGCAAAGTAACGATCTCAAAGTCTGGCGAGATCTTGACTACTTGTCGGGGAGAAAGGGTAAATTGGAACACCTTCGGGAGTTGATCGTGATTGGCAATCCACTGAGGGAGCTTGAAATCAAACATGGTAGAGGGGACAAGTATAAGAGGTAAGCTGCGCAGTGTTAACGTAAAGCGTTTTTCCTTAGCACATTATATCAGCGACATGGCTCGTCGATTCCCATCCCTGGTCATGTTGGATCAGGAAGCGATTACAACAATCGGCTTCGACGCGCCTGGACCTTCATCTACCCCAGCAATAGAAAAGCGACCGACTGCTACTACATTCCCCTTTGGAATGAAACCTTCGTTTATTACCGGGGTTGAAGACAGCATCATCAGTAACTTCCTTGTACGGTGAGTCAGTCCCTTTGTTTTGTCCGGTCGGGTCTGATATTGTCCCAGATTCTTCCCATTATTCGACGATCAGCGGGCTGCGCTTTTAGACGCCTACCATCCTACGGCAACGTTTTCATTTTCTGTCAACACTAGTATTCCTGCTCGAGCTCGGATACAAGGATTGCATTCGCAGTTACCGAATCAACGGAAGCTGGACTGGTCAGTCTGGCTGAACGGTGGTTCGCGGAACCTGAATCGGATTGGTGGCGGTGGCGGCTCGGATAAGGCTTTCCAGAGTTTGCACCTTGGAAGCGAAGCTGCTATTCGTGCCATGTCCTCCCTTCCGAAAACGAAACATGAGATCTCGGGTTCGCCAGAAAAGTTTTGCATTGATGCTTGGCCTATCGGGCAAGGCGAAGACTTGAAGCTCTTTATTTCGCTCCATGGTCAATTCACTGAAGGTGTGTTAACTTCACGCGATAATCTCGCTAGTGTGTCTTCTCGGATATATCCGGGATGGCACTATCAGCGACCAAGTAGCGCGATATTGGATGTCACGTATGACTGATTGCTGTTGTGCCTTCAGAGCCTTCCCAAGGGATCAGATCTTTCGACAGGGCATTTATACTTGCCCCCGCTGCGCCTGGTTCTCGGTTCGTTTGCCCTCGTCGTAATTTTCTAGAAACTAAACTGACACCATCTGTCATTGCACGGTTCTTAGGGCAAAGTTGAATGGCTGGGACGTGTCGATACTCTCTGATCAGTTGTGTATACGAGCGTACTCTAGTTATGAGGCTTGGAAGCCAGGACCGATGAAGGTGCAACCGGGAGATGCATTACCATCCCAACAAGCGACGCAGCGACAGACGGTATCCCTGCCGGCACGGGCGCTCCAAGATGCCCTATCTGCTTTTGTAAGTAGTCTAGTCCCCTTGAGGCATTTCAGCAAAAGGTTGACTTGGGCCATGCACTTTTTCGTTGGCTGTTTCCGGGTCTAGTCGGAGCCTCAACAAGGTCTAATTATGGAGATTTGCCAGCGAACTGGATTGAATGTGCCGTTTGCGGTGGACTGCCTAGAGAATAATGCGTGGGATCTGAACAGGGCGATTGCCAAATTTGAACAAGTGAAGGTTAGTGGGCAGACAGTGTACTGGCGGGAAGTCTTACTTACGTACGTTGGCGCTGGATCGCAGGGGGCACTGTCACGAGAGGCATTTCTGTAAAGTTGCGGGGACTGTCGGCTGAGAAGAGGACGATGTGATTCCTGGGTAGTAGTGCGGACAGCTTCAGCTAGCTTGACTGGCAAAGGACTGACGAATAAACCTGAGCATGTTACATTATGTATTCCACGTATATCATTGCAGATTTTTATTCCGATCATTTCGTACAACTCATTTCGTTTCCCGCGGATTCCAGACTACTTGATACATACGTACCCCGATACGAGACTCATAAGCGTTCTAAGTAACCTTAAAAACTGGTCGATATCGGCAAGTTGGCGCAATGCTAGGACGGAAGGGGAAGACATGCAAGGGTCGTTGTGCATGTCTTACGCGGCTGCCTCGAGGATGCAAGTACGACAGCGCCGTGTTCTCCGCATTAACCAAGTACGTACATAGCATCAACTTGAAGCAACGCCTCGCATGGAAAATCCTCACAGAACTTCTTTTCTTTTCTCTTTACTTATATCTACCCGCTTTACATCCTTCTCTTCTACCCCGCCCCCCTCCCCCCCTCCTCACGATTCCTCTGACGACCTGCAATGAGTCGCCCACACCGCTCCTTTGAAAATTTCGCCCTCCTCCAGGCTGCCTCAGAAGGCAACACCGCCGCCGTACACGACGCACTCGAAGCCGGTGCAGACATCAATGCCTCCGACACCTCGGGTCGCAATATCCTCACTTGCGCCCTCACCGCCGACAGGTCCGTTTCCTCTTCTCCTTCTTTACTGTCGGCCCTCTCATCGCTCCTAGATGGGAAACCGTCGACGCGTCAGACGCGTCGTTCATGTCTCCAGACCGCCTCAATGTCATCCGTATCGCAGCCTCTCACCCCGACATCTCCCTCTTCACGCTCAACGCGCCCCAGGACTCTATCAACGACGTGACCCCGCTTGGTATGGCTGCCTGGCTTGGTATGCCCGAAGTCGTCCAGCTCCTGCTCGAGTGCAGCTCTGGTGCCGTGTCTGTCGACGGCATGGACACCGACGGTGCAACGCCCTTGATGTGTAAGTCCGCTTAGTGCTCGCTTAGTCTCCTTCCATACACATTCTTTCCTTCTCCACCTTAGATGCCGCGCGTGACTGCAGAATGGAAGTCGTACAACAATTGGTAGGTGCAAAGTGGAGTGTTCTGCTGGCGTTACCTGATTACTCCTTCCATGACAGCTCTCATTCGGTTCTCGTCCTGACCTGAGGGATCGAAACCACCGGTCTTCCATCCAATTCGCACTACCTCATCCATGTGTTCTTTGGGCGTGTGAACATGCGTTGCGTTGCAATCGCTGGCGCGAATACAAGGTACGGATTGACAGGCGTATTCAATTTTCACGCAGATCTGACTTCGGTTTCGGTTAGAACGGCAACAAGGACCTGCTATGCGAGCCTTCTTGCGTCGAGCTCGCCCAGCTATCACCGTATATCTCCGCCTCTCCTGCCTCTTTCTCACCCCCTGCCACGGCCTTCCCCCCCGAAAATCTTTCTCGCACTACCGACTCGGTTGTAAATGCTGTACTCACCGCCGATCTTTCATCGATCTACACATTGTTGTTTTCACCACAGTCATTCGAACCATCACCCCTGGAAAATGGACCGGTTCTTATAAATGTACCCGATACCGAAGGATGGAGCCCCATCCACTACTGCGTCTCTGTACCAAACCCTTCCATCGAAATCCTCAACGCACTCTACCGCGCTGGCGCTGACATCAGCCTGTTTACTACCTGGGAACATTATACACCACTTCACTGCCTCGCTCGCCTAGCACGCATCACCGACACGTCAAACTCTGGCCAACTTTTATACCGTTTCGCTGTACACCTTATCCGCGACCTCCACGCACCCTTGTCTGCCCGGGACAAGAATGAAGAGACTTGTATCCATGTAGCCGCCGAGCACGGCGAATGTATTGATGTGTTGTATGCTTTTCTTGATTGTGACCCGACGGGGTCTTGCTGGAATTTACGCAATTCGCGAGGGTACGTTATTCGTGGTTGTTCATGCCTGACTTTCGCCTCATAATCAATTTTAACAGACTTACTGCCTTGGAGGTGGCGAAGCCACACTTCCGCGCGGCCTTTATGACCGAAGGGCAGGTGAACCGACCCCAGTCGTCCCAGTCCGACCGCACGATCCGCCCAAGCACTGCCATGTCTCTTTCGTCCATCACGTCACTCACGAATTGGGTTTCTTCTATCAACGCTCCTACACCTCAGGAATCCCGGGGTCCTGCGAGTCACCTCCCACCCGACTTTGACATCAGTACGACTTCTGAACAACTACTAGATAACTTTCAATATCTTTCCGTCGAGGGACAATTCGTTCGTGATTATCAAGGATTCAACAAACTTACGTCCGTCGTTCAGGAGACGAACCAGCTAGGCAACGACGTCTTGGCATATTTCCGCGGCCAAGTCGACGATGTAGCCAAAGAACTGCGCAGTACCCGCGAGCTCCTCAATTCTGTTGACCGACAATGGAATGGTGTTTCACAAGAGGTCGAGGAACAGTTGTCGGCGTCGACCCCTGTTCGTTCTCGATTTGCTCGATTGCCGGACCAGCACTCGCCCCGAGGTTCTGAAGATTCGCAGTCCACGGCTGTGGGCTCGGACGCGTCCCTTTCCAAAGACGACCAAACGAAAAAATATGTCGACACTGGCGTTCTTACGGAACCCGTTTCTCATGCTCTTGAAACCACTTCCGCTTCTGGTTCTCGAACAGTCCCATGGCCCGAGTGGCTAGATTCCTTCATTCTCAGCGCAGATTCGTCGACCTACAAGGCACACCTTGCAAACTTGATTGAGATAGAGCGGGAGCTCTTCTCAAAGGATTATGCGAGTTCGATTTCAACCGAGGAAAGACCGTCTTCCAAGGACCGCAAGCTCAAGGCGCTGCTCAAGAATTACAAGTTCCATTACAAAGTCGAGAAAGGCGGCGCCTCGAAGCTCAAAGCGTGGTTCAAGAAGAAAATCGTGACGGGCAAACCCCTCAAGTTGCAGATGTGCTACGAGCTCGATCCTCACTGCGCGGTCGGAAGGCAGGTGAAACAAGACATCGAGCAGCCAGCCATCATTATCACGGACACGCAGGGCATTACATGCCGCTCTCGACCTTCCTTTGCTTCTTCTGCTTCCGATCTTTCGCTGTCCGCAAATGGCATCCATTCTATTCAGGTGGTCTTGTCTGCCGCGAGTCGTGACTTATCTGCCATTGATGAAAGTTTGCATGCGGTAATTTGTTTTTCTCATTTGGGGTGACTTATTCGGGTGCTAATTCGGATGTACTTTATCAAGATTGACCACCTGATGTCTACGGCGAACCATTTCATCTCTCGGGCGGAACGAATAATCAAGCGGACGCTCAAGGTGGGTGGAGCGAACAGTCATCCATGTTTCGAGTAAACTTAATTTCTGTTCAGGTTCGGGGAGCCATGGTGGCAAATCTTCGTACTCGATATCCTCCTGTGAACGATCCGTTTGCTTTTTGGCCTGAGAGGACCGAGGGAATGGATCCGTTTGCGCGTTCGGATACTTCCGGACAGTCGCTCTCGTCATCGAGTTTATTTTATCTTGCGCCACCAGGAAGCGACCACAGTCCAAGATCTTCGCCCTCCTCTTCTGCGTTGTCCTCCGTTGTCTCGCTGAACTCGATGCTACGGGACGAGGAGGACGAGGATACAAAAGCACTGCGCCGGCTGATCTTACGAAAGATCAGTGCGCAAGTCGACGGGGCTTATGATGATGTGGATAGGGCCAACACGTGGTTGTGCGTTGTCAAAACTGTTCTTCGGGATCTCTCAACAAGGATATCGTCTTCCTCGATGGTCGTTTCATGACCCGAACGAACTGCAAGAGCAGAAGAACTAAAAAAATAAAACACGAGAAGACGAAGGTGTATGTTATTCTGTATGTATATTATTTCCCTCCTCATCACTGTTCTTTTTCTTCGTTGCATATTTTGTTATCTCTCCGATTTCGTCTCTGGACGATTTGCATAGAACATTGTTCATCATTCGGTTTAGTTGAGCGCTTTTTTGTGAATTGCCTGGTCTCGCTGAAAGACTCTTTGCTTTCGATTGTGTTTTTCGTTTGGCAGCATCTGTACATATAAGAACGGCACTCGTAATGACTCCCCCATCGATCATGCATCCTGTTCGTAGACATCTCCATCGAAATGCATTTTACTCGTCATGTCACCTCAATTTGTTGCGTATGAATACCTTTGACATGCCTCCTTGTGGAATCTGTGCCAGTCACCAGGACACAGTGAAACAATTTTCGGTGGTCACCCGATCTGATTTGGGGACAATGTGTCGTTAGTTTGATTGGAATGTCGTTGGGATCTCCCGCCACAACTCACACTCACTCGGCAGTTGCCATTCAGCTGAGGCTCAAGACGCTGGCCGTGGACACGTTTCAAACCGATCTCTACCGTACATAGTAGGAATGACGGAAGAGAGAAGAAGTTGTCCTGTGGGATGCAGCGCTCGCCTACATGCCGATATGTCGTCACAAGAATCGAGATCGACAGGACGGGAAGCGTATGGCAGGGACCGGAAGACGGTCCAGAGACCGTCGCACACAAAGTGGATGTCAGTGAGACTCACTCCCCTGCGCGATATT
>JBBPNX010000296.1:0-24389 GCA_038091155.1 Harrya chromipes | reverse complement strand
AATTAAGCACACATTCTTTTTGTTCCTGTGCCACGCTCAGATCTTCTAGCTCACAGCTGACCCGAGTCGCTCTGGGGGAACGAACAATTTTTTCATTTTCGGTAGGTAAAGGAATACAAGACAAAATAGGAGAAGGAGACATAGGAGGTAATAGATCGGGTAGATCTTCCTCGTTACAACGACTAAGGTGAGAAATAGAAGAATGTACTGGATGAGTAAAAGAAATAATGTTCGAACCCGCTGCTACCCTCTTTTCAGCAACAGGTGTATTTAATTTAAAGAAACCGATTCGGAAGCCTTCTGTTTCGCCTCATTTGCGAAACGATCTCGCCAGTAAGCTTCTGCTTCTGGCCCCATATAGCTAACTTGAGCCTGCTGCGCGGCAGGCGGTGCATATTGTTGTGGAGGGGCACCATTCCAGGCCTCCGGAGCGTACCCCTGTTGGGCTCCGTGACCGTTGCTGTTCTGTTCTGGGTTCTCTTCCCAGAGATAGTAACCACGCACAGCAGGGCGTGATTGACTAGGTCCTTGTTTCGGGGATGGACATTCCCTTGCCCGATGACCGGGCTTTCCGCAATTGTAACAATTAAAAGGGAAAGGGGCTTGCGCTGCCCCAATCTCCAAGGGTGCCGTAAGGCGTGAACCTCTGCGCTTGTTGAACCGGTGGCGGGCCGGTGGAAGAGTGGTACCACTGACGAGGTGGCGGGTGACTTTGATATTGTCACGTGGGAGCTCCTCTCTCCAACGCGATCCTCTCTAAGTTGCGGCCTATGCCCCGCAACATTTCTACCAAAGTCAGGTAGTCTTCTTCCTCCTTCATATGGAGGCAGTATTGGTAGTAGATCTTGTAGTCTACCGCCTTATTTAGGAGGGTAATACCGTGGTAATCCTCCAAGTTGGCCTGTTTCTTCAGGACAACAAACTTCTGTAAAAAGACATCGAGTGGATCGCTGCCTTGTTTTAGACGTTCTATTTTTTCGAGTGCCTCATGGGCGAGGTTCTCGATCTGGAACATTCCTTTTATTTTCTCTTGTAGCCCCGTCCAGGAGGGCCACGCGAGATCTCCCCATCTTCCTTTTGCAGGGTCACCAGCGACAAGGTCCTCTGCTTCCTTATCGAGATAGCCCTCCATTAGGACTTGTGCGCCGCCGGCTGCAGCGCCTTCAAATTTGGAAAGGACTGTGACAGCCCTAACCTTATCTGACTTCCACTTTTGGCACTCTACCCATAGCACCAGGCAGGTCCACCAGAATTGCCATTTCTTTCTATCACCGTCCCAGGACTTCGGGTCGGCGATTTGTTTTGTGGCCGATTTGGCCTCTTCTTCACCATCTTTCTTTAACTCGTGCGCAAGGTGAAGTGCGTCTAGTTTATCGACCAGTGAGTCAAGCCAGTCGGGAGAGTCGGGGTGTACGTTGTGCGACATCTTTTTTCCTTACTGATCAAAAATGTTTGACCTCTGGGGAATCAACGACGCAGTGCGCGGAGAGCGGATAGGGGGCGGAGTTTATAGAGAAGGAATACATCCCGGTAGCCGCAACCTGGGAGAGCGCGGTAGGGACGGAAGATTGTTTTTTCGTAGACTTTACGAACGCGGTGGCGAGGAGCTAGGAGAAGCGCTACTTCTGCTTCTTCTTCTTTCACAATCCTTTGGCGACGAGCCTCGGACTGATCTCTAGCAACTCGGTTACGACGGTGGGCTGCGGAGGTAATGGTGACGAAAAGATGCGGAGCACCCGAAGGTTCGCTCGACGCTAAGTATAGTAGAGTAGGTAAAGTAAAAACTATGCAACGATGTAGGACCCCTGCAACTAGGCTGTGTTCGACGCTCTACCTCGCTGATTACTCAGCGGACTACCAGTGTTCACTAAGTCTCTACCCCCGTTGGTGTACAGGTGGCATGACTCTTTCCAAACTAGGCACGACCCTAGTGGAGCTATCACAGAACAATGTCTGGACTTCAAAAGATTACATATGCGAACACAAGTCTTCCCTTCCTAGGGGATCCGTCTAAAGGCGTCGACGGGACAACGAATCGAATACTCGAAAGCACGAGTGGGCTTCACTTATCCCTGTGATCCGGGAAGCGTATGGCAGTCGTATTCAAGTGTTATGACCGTAGAGTCAAATCACCAAACACAAAAGCTTCAGGGGTCACGCTATACCCGCACAAACAGAATAGAGGAGAGATGAGAGTAAAAGGGGAGATAGTCCTTGACGTCCGGCTGGGATAACCCAAGAACCAAATGAATACGACTGGGGAAAAGACAGAGAGTACAGGCAGGTACTTATACTGTTGTGCTACCTATGACTAAGCATGACTAATGAGATAGCAAGGATAGCCATCCAATGGCATAAAGGGTACTTATCAGCACGTGTGAACAATGAGGTGTTATCTATGACGTAGTGTGGGAGCGATCCAGTAAATCGGGAAAGTAAAGTAACCGGTATCTAGATCGATCTGACTAAGTCTAGGCCAGTATCTAAAAGGGGAACCCTAACCCTAGTGTAGGATAAGGTTTAATGATAGGGGTTAAGTTAGGTAAAAGTTTTGAAAATCGTAACAGTGATGGCGATGGCACTTTTTCTTTTTCTTTTACTCCTTTTGATACACCTTTATGCAATGGATTCCCCGTCTTAGACTCCTACTTTACGTGGCCCAATGTGGACCACTTGATCCCTTCTTCAATGACAGGTGGTTGGTTCAAGAGCAATCCCAACCAATGGCTCTAATCGGAAGCAACTCTCCACTTCTTCTTATGGGTACCGTGGATCTCAATCTTATTCCTTTATGTATGATTTCTCTTTCATACATGGCTCTCCACTTTCCTCTTTTGGATGACTCCTTTTGGAACATCCTGTATTCGTACTACGGTCTTCCATATGGACACCTGCTTCTCCTTCTGGATGCTTTCCATATCCAGCTTATTCCTTTTATATCCACGTCTCTTTATGTATATAAAGGCACTTCTTGCCTTCCATGTTCCTTAGCTAGTTCTGCGCAATCCAGCGTACTTTCAAGACTCCACTCGGTGTGAGACTTCTCCCTAATGGTCAAAGACCCTCAGCATTGCAGATCAAGGCCCTATTCCTAACGGACGTAGCTGCCTTCAGATCCACACTTTGTTCTGCTAGCCTAAGGCGTGGGTGAGACATCACCACTTGATAGCTAAGCCATTTCACATCTAGTGATTGTATGCTCTTGCATAACAGTCTTGAGACATGAGCCAAGTATCATGAAGTCATCCACATGGATTGCAATGATGAGGGTACCATGGGTATCCTGCCGAAAATAAACACATAGTTTGCAATCCAGGCGTTGAAAGTCCTACAATAGCATTTGCAAGTGAAGGGTCTTGTTCCAGACTTGTCCACCTTGTTTCATGCCATAGAGTGCTTTTTGGAGTTCCCACACATGATCTTTGAAGCTGGGTTCCACAAAATCTTTGGGTTGCTCCACGTAACAGCTCTCATCAGGTTCTAGTACACCATGAAGGTAGGCGGTTTTGATATTGATCTGTTTGATCTCCCAGTCAAGGGCTGCACTGAGGTGGGCCAGGACATGGAAGGATTCCAGACAGGCTGTGGGAGATGAGGTCTTCATGTAAT
Organism: Harrya chromipes; assembly: GCA_038091155.1. Taxonomy (NCBI): domain Eukaryota; kingdom Fungi; phylum Basidiomycota; class Agaricomycetes; order Boletales; family Boletaceae; genus Harrya; species Harrya chromipes. The sequence goes on along the minus strand of JBBPNX010000296.1, from coordinate 20,780 downwards.
CTTCACCATAGACAGCTGAATATCTCCGACATACATATCAAGCTTTGAAGTACACAGGTATGCTATTGTTGTTGTGCTTGATATGAAAAATCAGGCAACCCTTCATGATTCGCTGGCCTTTGGGCACTAAATCACAAGGAATGAGTTTGTAGACCCTGAGATCCTTGAGGGAGGTGAACTCCTCCTGCAGGGCTGCCTGTCAGGCAACAGTGTCTAGTGAAGCCATGGCCTCAGGGTACATTGTAGGTTCATCAGAGACAGTCTGGTGCTAGTCAGTGGATGAGGGATCAGCAAGGTACATACTGGGTTGTTGCCCAGGTGGAACATAGGGAATGCCTTTGGCAGCACACTATTTCTCACTGGGAACTGTTATGAATCACACATAACATTCTTGCACTTTTCATTTTCTCGCAACATTCAGACTTGTCTCACCGAACTTGTACTAATTGATTACCTTTAGCAGATCATGTGACTTGCTGACCAAGCAGTCTAGCCCCAACCATCACATGATACAGTCTAGACCCGGGTCATCCTTGATCCCTTATCTATGACATAGCACCTCATGGCTACCTCACCTTCCACTTGTTGCCTTGGTCTAGGCTATCGCTCATTGTGCTATGGGTTAGTATTCTTGCTATCTTATTTATGACATCATCTTAGATATACCCTACACCCTGGACTGGATTACTAATAGTGGTAGTTGTACATATATAAGGCTTCCATGTAACCATAGAGTACCCCAGTCCTATCAATCCCTGTGATTTCACCAAAAGTCCCTGGTCGATCTTGAGAAGACTATTCCATTCCTTGTTCCTTTTCCTTCGCCAAATGTCTAGCAGTATCTGCAGACAAGACTATCCTTCTATCTTCTTGTGGTTGGATTGGTTGCCACTCAGAGTGCGTCAGTCAGTTGAGCCAGTGATAATTGGTCTCTGTATCGCAACAGGAACCGGTGTGTGTTATGGATTTCCCCATGGATGATTGGCTATTGGTGACACCCCTAGAAGGTGATGGCGATGGCACATTTTCTTTTTCTTTTACTCCTTTTGATACATCTTTATGTGATGGATTCCCCTTCTTAGACTCTTACTTCACATGGCCCGATGTGGACCATTCGATCCCTTCTTCCATGATAGGTGGTTGGTTCGAGAGTAATCCCGACCAATGGCTCTGATTAGAAGTGGCTCCCCGCTTCTCCTTATGGGTACTGTGGATCTCGATCTTATCCATTTACGTATGTTTCCTCTTTTGTATGCAGCTCTCCACTTTCCTCTTTTGAATGACTCCTTTTGAAACATCCTGTATTTGTACTATGGTCTTCTGTATCGACATCCGCTTCTCCTTCTGGATGCTTTCTATATCCAGTCTATTCCTTTTATATCCACTCTCTTTACACATATAAGGTGTCTTCCCACCTTCTATGTCCCTTAGCTAGTTCTGCACAATTCAGCATACTTCTAAGTCTCCACTTGGTGTGAAGCTTCTCCCTAACAATCAAAGACCTTCAACATTGTCAGATAGAGCCTGCTTTCTGATGGACATCACTGCTCTAAGCTGAATCTCTTGGTAAGCCTCAGGTACTTTAGCTGCAATCTCTGATCACATTTCCCAAAGGTTTGGAATGAAGAAATAAGGTTTTGGCTCAGAAGGAAGAAGATGAGCCTCGCCTAATAATCTACAAGCATTGGTACAATGTGAGAAAGAAATAGATTTGGAAACCCAATTAATGTCCAGGTTGTGGCATGCGAGCCAATTATACCCAATAAAGAGCGCATGAGAACCAAGGGAAGCAACATAAGCGTCAATGCATTTGTAATGACCATCAACTCCTATGATAATAGATATCGTGTGGGAAATACCACCTAAGGCTCCTTTAGAACTGTCAGCATTGTACAAAGGAAGAGAACAAGGTAATTCTTTTTTCAAGATTTTATGGGAATCCACGTAATTGGCATCTATATATGTATGTGTAGCACCTGAATCCAACAGAGCTTTCACATCTGTTGAACATGTTACGGTTGCTGCATAGGCAGGCTAGTGTGGACTCAGGACTGAGTACGAGACTTGTGAGGACGAAGGGTTGGGGGTTCTCAGATTCCACAGTGGTGATGACTCACTCACACATTGGAACAAGAGCAAGGGGGTGCGATCTAAAGACACAAGACGAGGAGTGACGGTGATGTGTCAGTTGGTCGTGCAACGACTGGGAGTCTTCCTGTTGCGGAAGACGACAAGGACAAGAGGATTCCAGTTGCTAACCAGGAGACAATCAAAGACTTGGAAGTTGATGATGGAGACAAGGATGTTGAGGGAGGAGATCTGATGACAGATGCAGGAGGAGTCAAGTAAGCTCAGATAGATTGAGTGGATCAAGACTGAGGTTTACATGAGTGGGTATCTAGGTTTATATACGTAAAGGCCCTTTAGGGCAGGCAGCAGAGTCATCTGGATATAAAAGGGAAATGACTCATTGTGACTCACAAGCACTGCTATGTGCAGCAACAGAGTAAGCAAGAATGACAAAGAGATGACAAAGTGATAACAAATGTGTGAAGGGCATGGCATATGACAAGAGCATGATGAGTAAGATAGAATGTCTGTGGAATACGATGGAATTAGTGTGGGTCAAGGGCAATGGCATAAGCAAGACTCTAACGGCCTATGCGGCAACGAAGGTGTAGTCTGAGTGAAGATGAGAGATGAAGACAAAGTGAAGAGAAAAAGAGAAACATCGCATTACCCCCCTACTAGTGTCAAGTTTCCAACGAAGACCACAACACCAACCTAGAGAATTCACAGATCATATCCATGATGAACTGGGGAACCGGTGATGTTTCCATAACTGACATCGTCAATGGGGTCATCTGCGACCAGAGAGGGTGCCTTGAAAGGGGAGGGGATCTGAAAGGGAGAGGAGGCAGCCCGGGCATGGCGAAGGTGGCAGGGTGTGGGGACTGGGATGGGTAGGCCAGGGGGTCGAAAGGAATGCTCGGTGGAGGTGGTCCTCCAAGAATGTCTGGATGAGTTAGAGGTGGACAGCGAGGGGATGTGAGAGTGATGGTTAAGCAGGCACATGCCCTGCGAATGCTGTGGAGCCCATCGAAGACAGATGGGGCATTGGTAGACTGGACAGTCAGGCCGGTGGTGACCGAGGCAGCAGCAAGAGAAACAGGCTTCGTGGAAGTGGGGATAGGACAGGAGAAGTGGGTTTCCATTGCCTGACCAGTAAGCTTCAGCACGTTCGTAAAACTCCCCTTCTTTGGTACTGATGGGTGAAGAGGATACAGACGGGGTATGAACAGGGGGAGTGTGTGATGGAGACTTATCATGGGAGGCGGGGAACGCTGGGGGAATGGACACTAGGAGATGCTGTTGTTGCTTACGCTGTTCTCAGAGGTATTGATCCAAATTGACCAGGAAGTCATCCATTCCTAGTTGGTACATGGCCTGGTGGAGGGCCACACAGGTGTTTCGCTGAATGACAGAGAGGACAGAAGCATGACGACGTTGGCGGTTAGACAAATGGCGGGAGTTCAAATCATTGATGGTCCATTTGAGGCATTCATTCTGTAGGTACACCTGATAGAGGACGTGGAGTGGAGAGTCAAGGTCTAGGTAGTTGGTGATGGAAACTGCCATGCAGGAATCTGTGATGAAACAATGGGTTCATGTGGTCGCAACAGTAGAAAGGGGGACAACGTGCTGGCGGTGCGCAGCATGAGGAATGTCTGTGCTGTCTACTGGGGAAACAGGATGGAGAATAGGATCAGTGGGCGAAGAGGAGCCCCAGATAAACTCAGCACCATTGGAGTTCCAGCCCGCTTTGGCTTGGACTGGGAAAGGGAGACGAGGGGGAGACAGCGTGAGGGAGGACTCAGTGGATGCCGATACCAACATTGTGAGTCAGTCGAGGAGGTGAGTGGCAACTGGGGAAGTAGGAGCAGGGGAGTCGGTGGACTCAGAGACCGAGAGGTGTGGTGCGTCGGAGAGGCAGCCGAGCAAAGTGGGCGATGAGGTAGAAAACATGTTGAAATGAGTTTGAATACAGCGGATGGTGATGGTGTGAGAGGAAGGAGACTGGGGGAAGAAATGCTTGTGATGGTCCTTTTTATAGGCCAGGACTATGTCAGAGGCATTTCCCAAATTGGATTCAGGTTCCCATGAGTCTTTTTCCGCAGTATATCCTTTCCATCGGATCAGGAAGGAGCGGCGGTTGGGAGATCCGCGGTGGGGTAGGATCTTTTCAATTTCAAATTCTTCTTCTCCACCGACGAGATCTGGAGGAGGTCTTGGGAAGTTCTTCCCATGGACATCATTTTCACAATAGGGCAATAAGAGCAAAGCATGGAAGACCAGGTGGATCCGCCAGGTGGGGGGAAGGTGGAGGCGATAAGTGAGTGGAGATAGGACATCCTTGATAATGAAGGGTCCTTCTCACTTGGGGGCAAATTTAGGTGAAGTGAGGGTACGTTTAAGGTTGTGAGCCTCAAGCCAGACTTTGTCTCCTTTGGTGAAGGGTTTGAAGCTGTGAGACGAGTGGGACTTCATCACTTGTTGGGCAAGGGTATGGGCGGCAAGGGCTTTGTCGTGTGTGGCAGATAACACTTTGAGGTGTTCTTTGACTGCGGGGAGGTTCGTGGAGGCAATGATGGAAGGCAGTGCACAGGGTTCAAAGCCCATCATGAGGTAGAACAGTGATTTGCCGGTGATGGAGTGGGGGCGGTGGTTGTGTGCGAATTCTGCCATAGGCGAAGTCGGTCCAGGACAAAGGGTTATCATGACAGAAGATCCGAAGGTAGGTTTCAACTTCTTAATTGACACATTCTGTTTCACCATCAGATTGGGGATGATAAGTGGTGGAATGAGCGAGTTTGTAGCCAATAAGGCATGTGAGCTCCTTGGTGAAGGACAATGCATACTGTGGTCCGCGGTCAGAGATGATTTTGTTGTAGAGACTGAAGTGCGTGTATATTTTGTGGAAGAAAAGGTTGGCAATACCTGCAGTGTGGGCTGTTTTCAGTGTAGGACAGAGAATTGCCCTCTTCGTAAGGCTGTGGTCAACCATGACCATGAGAGAATCATAGCCCCCGAAGAGGGGGAGGTCGGTGATCAGGTCGACCGAGACTTGTTGGAAGGGGCGGGAGCAGGACGAGGAATTGGGGGAGAGTGGAGGGACGGTGGGGTGAGTATTTGCCTTCATTTGTTGGCAAGGGGCACAGCCTTCAACATATTTCCAGACAAAGTGGGCAAGGCCAGGCCACCAGAACTCCACAGAGACCAGTTGGCGGGTCTTAAGGTAACCTGGGTGACTGGAAGAGACCGAGTCATGGCAGCAAGCTACGATGGTACAGTGGTGGCCTTCATTGGGAGGTACATAGACACGTCCTTGGAAGGTGAGGATGCCGGCATTGTATGCCCAGTCCGAGAAGTGGTTACAATAGCGTGCCAGGAGATTGTTCTCAGTGGCAGTAAGGTGTTGAAGCACCAGAGGGTCTGAGGTGGAGGATTGTTTGACTTTGTCGGCCGAATTGGTGTCGATGAGGTGGACAAACAAGTCATCTGGGAGAAGGGTGACATCGTGGTTATCCGATTCATCAAAGACATGGTCAGGACTGTGGGATAGAGTGTCAGGACTGGAAAGGAGTTTTCCGGGGATGTGGGAGAACTGCAGATCGAAATCCACAAGGTCAAGGAGCCAGCGAGCTTGGCAATGATTCAGGGGTTGTCTGAAATACGTGAGGTTTTTATGGTCAGTGAAGACCATGATGGGAGTAGGGTGGCCATGAAGATAGTGTCTCCAGGCTTTCGGGGCTCAAATGACTGCAAGGAGTTCGTGATTGAAGATGTCATAGTTGCACTCAGCAGTGCCAAAGGATTGCGAGAGGTATGAGCAAGGTTTCCATTCACTGTTCTCGTCCATCTGCAAGAGGATGCCTCCTGACGTGTATTTGGAGGCGTCAGTGGCGATGGCGAAGGGATGGGCAAGGTCAGGGAATCAAAGGACAGGGTTGGACATGAACACCTTCTTTAGCATGGAGAAGGCTTTGGAGTGACAGGATTCCCAGATCCATTCCTGGGATTTCTTAGTCAAGTTGATGAGGGGACAGGCAAGGGTGGAGAAGTCAGGGATGAATTGACGATAGAAGTTCGCAAAGCCTGAGAAGGAGTGAACATCTCAGAGACATTTGGATTCTGGCCAGTCTGCGATGCCAGAGAGTTTGATGGAGTCCATGGCGAGTTCGCCAGGACGGGCGACCATGCCAAGGTATTCAACTTTGGAGACACCAAAGTTGCACTTGTTGAGCTTGAGGTGAAGATCTAGTTCTGTCATTTGTTGGAGGACATGGCGGGTGCATTCTTCGTGAACCTGCTCATTTGGGGAGAAGATGAGGAGGTCATCCATGTAGATTACCAGCCAGCCTTTGGCGATCATCTCTCGGAATGAATTGTTCATGAAGTGTTGGAAGGTGGCGGGGGAATTGGTAAGGCCGAAGAACATGATGGTGGGTTCGAAGAGCCTCTTATGGGTGATAAAGGTGGCCTTCCATTCATGTCCCCACTTGATGTGAACATTATTATAGCCCCAGCGAACGTCAAACTTGGTAAAGACCTTGGTGTCCTTAAGTTTTATCGACGAGGTTGGGGATTAGAGGGAGCAGATAGGCGTCACAAATGGTGTTTTCGTTGACATAGCGGTAGTCCTGACAAGGATGGAGTTTGCCATCTTTCTTCTTGACAAAGAAGAAAGGGGAGGCCTGTGGTGAATTGGAAGGGCAGATTTTTCCTGTGGCAAGGTTCTCTTCTAAGAAAGCTTTGGTGGCTTCTTTTTCTGAGGGGGATAGGGGGTAGAGTTTCCCGACTTTGGGTACAAAGTCAGAGTCGAGGTTGATCTCGTGGTCACATGAGCAGGAGGGGGGAAGTGAATCAGCTGACTCTTTGGAGAACATCAAAGCGAACTCGGTGTAGGTGGTGGAGAGGGGGTTTTTGTTCTTCTCAATGGTTCTGGTGGAAGCAGCGAGGTTGGTGGCAGTGGAAGTGGTGGCAACAGTCTGTCTCTTGCATGAGACAGCTTTACTGGGGGATTGCCAGAGGAAACGCTGTCCTACTTTAGTGCGGCGCACAAGGGCGTATTTGTGACACATGGCCTTGGTGTGGCGAAGACCAGCGTGGGAGTGAAGGTATTCATAGAGGTGTTTGTCATAGATGGGATCCGCCGAGGTGTAGCGATTCAAGGATTTTGGTACTGGCTTGTGAGGAGCAGCTTTGATGAGGTCCTTGGGAGTGGGTAGACAATCTTTGGGATCATCCACTTCTTTGATGGTAGTTGCAGTGGTCAGGGTCTTTGGCCGGAAGGTGAGGGTTTTGGCGGCCCAATCTATGGTGGGATTGTTGTTGGCTTTGAGCCAGGGCATACCGAGAATGATGTTCCCAGTCCCACAATGCATGACGTAGAACTTGATGGGTTGGATCTGGTCAAGGATGTGAAGATTTAGGGTGGCGGTGAATTTGAGGTCACCTTTTTTGTTATGAGATTGATTGATGTTCCTAACCAGGATAGGTTTCAGGAGGCAATCCTTGGGGAGATGGGTTTGGGCAACAAAGTCCCAATTGATGCAGTTGATATCAGCACCAGAGTCGATGAGCGGGTGGGTGTCAACAGCTTTGCGAGGTCTAGCAGGATCAAAGAGAGAGCATGGGAAGTGTATTGACTTCTTCGATCTATCAGCTAGTAGTACATTGTTCGCAGGAGGAGAAAGAGAAACTGGCATCGAGGCAGATATCCTATTTAAAATCCCTGAGAGATATTCTTCTCCCTAGCTACCCTACTGACGTGCAGAGTGTCATCTTCCTCATCATCAGACTCTTCATCTAAGAGGCCAGGGCAGTCATTCTTCGGTGCTTTGCGTGCACATACTTTCTTGACACAATGAGAGGCAGAGGGTTTTCCTTCGGTAGGGAACTTAGGGCAGGAGGAGGAAGAGTGCCCCTTCTCCCGACAGTGGAAGCAGAGGCCTTGTTTCATACACCGCTCTCGTTTGGCAGGCGTAAGCTTGGGAATGCAGACAGCGTCAACGTCCATGGCGTTGGGATCAGCCTCCTTCTTAGAAGAGGAGGGGCAATGGGAGACGTAGTAGGTAGTTTGCTTGGAGCGGGAGGAGAGCTCTTCAGTGCAATCCCACTGGACTTTGAAATGAATGGCCTTCGAGTACCACTCGGCGATCGTGGTGGGGACGGTATCCATGGAGTAGATGTGTTTCATCAGTACGGTAGGGATACCTGTAGAGAAATAGTTGACAAGGACGTCATCCGAGTCAATGCCAGAGATGGCGACATTGTTTTGGAATTCTGCAATATAGGTCTGCAGAGATGAGGAGCTCTTGACCCATGCAGTGGCGAGCCAAGAAATGGTGTTGGCGGCAAGGTTGGACTGTTCGAAGGCCTTTTTGAAGGCGGTATTGAAGTCCTTCCATGTCCTGAAAGAGGGAGTGGTGGTAGCGAAACATTATTGACAGTATGTGTTAGCCCAGGTACGGGCAGAGCCTTCTGTCATAAACAAGAGGGCGTAGGCAACCTTCTTCGCATCCGTGTTGTAAACATTGGCGTTAATGAGAAGGTATGAGTGGATGGAGTGGAGCCAGGGATGGGTGTAATTGAAATCTCCCAAGAAGTTCTCAGGAGAGGTGAGACGGAGTTTGACTGGTTTGGTTGACATGGCGGGAGAGGGGGTGCTAGGGGTAAAGGGTAAAACTTGACCTGGTAGGGCGGAGGGTCCTGGGTTTGTTCTTGGTGGGAACAAGACTCCGGATCGGGTGATCAGAGTGGGTGAAGGGGGTGTCTGGGCGCGGGGGATAATGAGCTGAGAGTTCAGCAGGTGACTAAGGGCTGTGGTGGTATGTTCTTCTTCGAGGTCTTTGAAGTGGAGGTCAGTGGGAGAGGTCGGTTCCTCTTGGGACGAAGACTCTTGGTCTGTGTTGAAATATATCCCGACTGTTCCTGACAGTTCTGGATCATTTCGACATGTTCCTGTACTTCCAGTACTTCCGCTTCCGGAAGTTCCGAGATTCCCATGGTTCCGGAAACTCCAAAAACTAGATACTTAGTACATACGAAGTTATATATGATAGGAACACATTGCATGCAGGTACAACACTGCATTATACATAGTATGTAAACCATTCTACATACTAGAATGAATAACAATCCTTCTTCACTCAAACCCCCATCTACTTGAGCATTCTCCCAGATAAGTCACCAGAGTAGAAACTCTCCCCTCAGGACAACCGGAACCCTTTGGGTTCTGGTCTGTTCAACAGTCTGAAGAATCAGAAGCTGGGCAATCAATAGATCAGAGAGTCCAGTGACTGGTTGAGACAGTGGGACGGCGGTGGGATGAAATGGTGGGCGGCGATTGCTAGATAGCAAGCTGATCGGGAGAGTCTTGATCCTTTGTTACAGTTGCTGCGTAGGCAGGCTACTGTGGACTCAGGACTGAGTATGAGACTCGTGAGGACGAAGGGTTGGGGGTTCTCAGGTTCCACAACAGGAAGACTCCCGGTTGTCGTGCGGCCAACCAACACATCACCGTCACTCCTTGTCTCGCATCTTTAAGTCGCGCCCCCTTGCTTTTGTTCCAATGCATGGGTGAGTCTTTGCCACCATGGAACCTGAAAACCCCCAACCCTTCGTCCTCGCGAGTCTCGTACTCAGTCCTGAGTCCACAGTAGCCTGCCTACACAGCGACCGTAACAGAACACCACTCTTTTCCATTTTCGTAAAGAAGATGAGTAGAGATGGAAAACTGTCCACCAAAGGAAAGAGTACTTTTTGTTCTTTTATGTTTTGAGGGGTTTTATAAATATTATTCTTACAAGATTCTTCAACCAACAAGGAATTAAGCACACATTTTTTTGGTTCCTGTGCCACGCTCAAGACTTCAAGCTCAGGGCTTAATTGAGACGCCTTGTGGGAACAAATATTTTATTTTATTTTTGGTAGCGAAGAGGAAACAGATACAGGAGAGGAACTAGTATTGATAGAACAAGTAGGGTGAGAATAAGAATTTTTTACAGAAGAGTGAACAGGATGAGTAAATGAAATTTGTCCATACGTAATACTATCCTCTCAGCATTATGTGAATTTATTTTAAAGCCTCAGTGGCTCTTTGTTTTGCTTCTGATTTGAAGCGGTCTCGCCAATAAGCTTCAGCTTCTTGGCCCATGTAAGAAATTTGTGCTGGCTGTGCTACTGGCAGCATGTAAACTTGTTGTGGCTGTTGCCATTGAGAAGATGGAGGGGCACCATTCCATGCCTCCGGCGCCTACCCCATTTGGACGTCAGAGAAGCTGTCATTACCTTTAGAATCTTCCCAAAGATAGTATCTCTGGACAGCTGGACAGGGGGCACTTCCACCATTCTTGTTCCATGACTGCTCTGGGCAATCACGAGAGCAGTGACCAGGTCAGCCACACCTGAAACAGGACCCTGAAAAGGGAACTGGACCTTGTGGAGCTTGGGCTGCTCCTATCTCCATTGGTGCACCTCTACCAGGCTGCGTACCATATGGTGTAAGAACCACTCAAACTAGGACCGTTTTGGGGATCATGTAAAGACCCGCACACAAGAATAGAGGAGAGATGTTATAAGAAGAGGGTTTGTAGTCAGTTAGACCAGGATTTCACTGTGAATCCAAATGAATATGACTGAGGGAAAGACTACGATACATGAGGGTTTATATACTATGGCTACAGTGATGACTAATCATCCATGAGGCGAATGCATGTTGTACACGTGTGAGATAACAATAATAGTAGCCAATGGCATAAAGGAAGCTTGTCAGAAGTATGACATAGTGTGGGAGCGAACCAGTAAAAGTAAAAGCCAAAGTAACCGGGTCTGGAATGATCTGGCCAAAGAGAATCTAGACCAGTATCTATAAAGGGAACCATAAGTTAGGGTCAGGGTTTAAGTTAGGTTAAAGTCTTTGAAAATTGTAACATATGGAGTAAACCTTTGCGCTTGTTGAGCCGTTGGCGGTCTGGCAGGGGGGTGGTAATACCACTGACAACGTGGCAGGGAAGGAGCAGTAGATTGTCTTGTTGGAGCTCCTTGCTCCATGGCAATCCTTTCCAAATTGTGCCCGATCGTCCTAAGGTTTTTGACTAATGGGTCGAAGTCCTTGTCCTCTTTGATGAACGTGTGGTATTTGTAGTAGATCTGGTAGTCTACTGCCTTGATGAGAAGGACCATTGCATGGTGGTCCGCAATGTTCGCCTGTTTCTTGGCGACTACAAACTTCTGAAGGAAGACATTGATTGGATTGCCACCTTGCTTCATCTTCTCTATTTTCTCGAGCACCTCATGCTCAAGATTCTCTATTTGGAAGAGAAGTTTAATTTTAGTTTGTAGCCCTTCCAAAGAGGGCCACACATCATTTCCCCATTTTCCTTTTCCCACGTCTGTGGGATCCTTGAGTTCATTTTCCTTTTCAAGGAAGCTTTCCATCAAGATTTGGGCACCGCCAGCTGCAGCGCCATCAAATTTTGACAAGACCGCAATGGCACAGCCCTTATCATCCTTCCACTTTTGGCAATTGACCCAAAGGATCAACTTTGTTCACCAAAAGCGCCATTTCTTTCAATCACCGTCCCAGGACTTCAGATCAGTGATTTGTTTTGTGGCCGCTTTGGCCTCTTCTTCACCATCCTTTTTTAATTTGTGGGAAAAGTGTAACCCATCAAGTTTGTCGACTAGCTCGTCGACCCAAGAAGGAGCTGAACCCAACAGCATTCTTACTAACCAAAAACAATTGGTTTCTGGGGATGTTTGTTACGGATTTTCCCATAGATGATTGGCTATCGGCGACGCCTCTTGAAGGCAACAGCAATGGCATGTTTTCTTTTTCTTTTACTCCTTACGATACTCCTTTACATGACGGTTTCCCCGTCTTAGACTCTTACTTTACGTGGCCCGATGTGGACCACTCGATACCTTCTTCGATGACGGGTGGCTGGTTCGAGAGTAATCCCAATCAGTGGCTCTGACTCTAGAAGCGGCTCTCTGCTTCTCCTTATGGGTACCGCGGATTCCTTCTGTTCCGCTCCACGGGTCTCCATCTTTCCTTTCATGTATGAGTTGTTGGCTCATCACTCTGTCTAATGATTGGCACATGCCCTGATATTGCTTATGCTGTTACACAATTAGCAAGGCAATCTGTCAATCTATCTGAAGAACATTTAGATAAGGCTTTATACATATTGCTATCTCCTTAGTCATGCTTAGTCATAGAAAGCCCAACAGTATAAGTACCTGCCTATACCTACAGTCTGTTATGTGAGAGCGTACAATCACTAGACCGAGTACCAGCTTAGCTGTCGGGCAGCAATGACTCACCCACACCTTAGGCTAGTAAATGAGGACTTGGTCTGAGAGCAGCGATGTCCGCTAGGAAGAGGGCTCTGACCAGCGATGCTGAGGGTCTTTGACCATTAGGGAGAAGTCTCACACCAAGTGGAGTCTTAGAAGTACACTGAATTGCGCAGAACTAGCTGAGGAACATAGAAGGCAAAGAAGTGCCTTATATATGTAAAGAGACATGGATATAAATGGAATAAGTTGGATATGGGAAGCATCCAGAAGGAGAAGCATGTGTTCATACAGAAGACCATAGTATGAATACAGGATGTTCCAAATGGAGTCATCCAAAAGAGGAAAGTGGAGAGCTGTGTATGAAAGAGGAAACCTACGTAAAAGGATAAGATCGAGATCTGCAGTACTCATAAGGAGAAGTGGAGAGCCACTTCTAATCAGAGCCATTGGTCAGGATTACTCTTGAACGAACCACCTATCATCAAAGAAGGGATTGAGTGGTCCACATCGAGCCACGTAAAGTAGGAGTATAAGACAGGGAATCTGTCGCGTAACGGAGTATTGTTACGCGAGAGCGTACAATCACTAGACTCTATACCAACTAACTCTTGGGCGGCGATGTCTCACCCACGCCTTCGAGCTAGGAATCGAGAACTGGATCCGAAGGCAGCGACGTCCGTTAGGAAGAGGGCCTTGATCCGCGGTGCTGAGGGTCTTCGACCGTTAGGGAGAAGTTTCACACCGAGTGGAGTCTTAGAAGTACGCTGAATTGCGCAGAACTAGCTAAGGAACATAGAAGAGAAGGAAGTCCCTTATATACGTAAGGAGAAGTGGATATAAAAGGAGTCTATCTGGATATGGAAAGCATCCAGAGGGAGGCGCGGGAGTCCATGCGGAAGACCGCACTACGAATACAGGATGCCCCGAAGGAGTCATCCGGAAGAGGAAAGCGGAGAGCCGCGTACGAGAAAAGACACATACGTAAAAAGGTAAAGTAGAGATCCGCGGAGCGGAAGGGAGGAATCCGCGGTGCCCATAAGGAGAAGCGGAGAGCCGCTTCTGGAATCAGAGCCACTGATCGGGATTGCTCTCGAACCAGCCACCCGTCATCGAAGAAGGAATGGAATGATCTACATCTGGCCAAGTAAAGTAAGAGTCCAGGACGGGGAAGCCGTCGCGTAAAGGGGTCTCGTAAGGTGCAAAAGAAAAAGAAAACGTGCCATTGCCGTCGCCTTCAAGAGGCGTCGCCAATAGCCAATCGTCTATGGGAAATCCCGTAACAAGTATCAAAAGGAGTAAAAGAAACAGAAAATGTGCCATTGCCATCATCCTCTAAAGGCGTAGCCGATAGCCAATTGTCTATAGGGAAATCTGTAACATTAGCTCCCTCGTTGGTAGAAGTGAGCACCTGCAATACATCAAAACCCATGGGTGTCTCCCTCATTGTAAACAATATTGTTATCATGGCCCTAGTTGGAGAGGGTGTTCCAGTCTGGGAGACTAGGACAATCTCGTTGAATATGTCCTGGAGTGAGAGCTTGACAGTAGGGGCATCTGTAGGAGGGGCAGTGGGGGCAAAAGTGTCCGACCTGCCTACAGTTGAAGTATTGGATGAGGTGGGGGTGGCGAGGACAAGAGTATGGGGGTGGGTCGTCTGAAGAGGGGGAGGAGACCACGGCGGTGGGAGTAGCAGGTGGAGTTGTGGGAGTGCTGTCAATGAGGAGGTCTCTGAGGAGACTGACAATTGTGTTGAGGAGGGTGTCTCCCACCATGGGAGGTCTGGGTGTTGGTCGTCTATGAGAGGGCCCAGGTGGTGCAAGAGTGATAGTGATGCCCTGACACTGGTGGGGTCATATAGGGGTGGGGAAGACAGTGGCAGGAGAAGGGGAGAAGGAGTCAGATCGGACAGGTACTGGTTGACTAACCGGGATGTGTGATCTGCTATGCTTGAGGGGCGCAGGTGGGATAACTGTGGCAGCGGTGATGGGTGTGGTGGTGGGAAGATAAGCTCTTCACTCAGCAGGCGAGAGTGTAATGAGAATGGCATGGAGAATGGGTTGTAAATCGTCCTGTGGGAGGTGCAGGAGGATGGTGGAGAAGCCCTGGTGCCATAGGATGTCAAGGCACTGGCTCTGGAGGTGGTGGACAATTGGTGTTTGCGAGTAGAGTTCTTGTAGTATACAGGCCGTTTGGTAGATGTGGGTTCCCTCATGGAGGATCTCATTGCTATGGAATATGGGTTGACACTCAAGCACAAGAGTAAGTAATGGGGAGGTGAGGATCAAGGCATAGAGGGCATGGCGGGCACAGAGTGGAAGACAAGTGGGAAGAAGAGGAATGGGCAAAGTAGAGAACAAAAACTCGTTAAGAGGGATTTCGAGACAAGGGGATGGTGTGGGGGAAGGCATATTAAGGGGAGTTAACTGTCTGAAACACAGAAGGTCTTCCTAATTTATAGGTACAGAGAAAGTGTGGAGCATGAGCCAAATTGGGAGCAGACTCCCAAGTGTTCTTGGAAGATGAATACCCAATCCACTTGACTAGGAATTGGTGTTTGCCAGCGGAACCCCAATGGCCCAAAATGGACTCGACTTTGTATTCTTCTTCTGATCCAATGATTTCTAGTGGCAGTTCATGGAAATTGAGACCATGCTCATCGGTTTCCCGATAAGGTGAAAGAAGTGAGACATGGAATACGTTGTGGATCTTCCATGTGGGAGGGAGTCGGAGGTGATAGGATACAAGAGATAAGATCTGAGATATCTCAAAGGGTCCTTCCCTTTGAGGGGCAAGCTTCTTTGATGTATAACAAAGATGGAGGTTCTTTCCGTTGAGCCAGACCTTTTGACTGGTTTTCCAAGGGGTAAACTTGGAAGTGATTTGTTCTTTCATGTCTTGTTGTGCTTCGAGATGGGTGACGTGTGCCTCTCCTTTCATACATCATAAAGGAGAGAGAGACATTTCTTGGTGGAAGGTATGAAAGTTTTACCCAAAAGGGAGGGGTATGCGCATGGTTCATAACCCATCATGAGAGAGAACGGAGTCTGACCAGTGACCAAGTGAGTGGCAGAGTTGTGAGAGAATTCCGCCATAGGGAGGAGAGAGGACCAGTGGGTGGGCTGTCCAGCACAAAAGCTGCGGAGGTACGTTTCCAGCTCCTGATTGGTGTGTTCGGTTTCACCATCAGTCTGGGGGTGGTAGATAGCGGAGAGTACAAGGTCATATTCGAGAAGGTGAGCCAGTTCTCAAGCGAAGGCAGAGGCGAATTGGGGGGGCCCCACTGATAAGCTTGTCGTGGAGGCCAAAACGGGGGAAGATACGCAAGAAAAAGAGCTTGGCAACTCCTTCTGCATCAATTGTTTTGTTGCAAGGCAGCTAAATTACCCCCTTAGTAAGTCCATGGTCAACCATGACCATGATAGAGTCAAAGCCATCCAAAGGCGGCAGATCCATGATTAAATCAACGGAAAGATGTTGGAATGGGCATGTGGTGGTGACGGCCAAAGGGGAAAGTGGGGGTATAGTGGAATGGGTGTTGACCTTGTTGGCCTGGCAAACGGTGCAACCAGCAAGGTATTTGCCAACAAACATGGAGAGACTGGGCCACCAGTAGTCACACTAGAGGAGGTGGAGGAGGCGATAGTAGCCCTGGTGTCTACCGGCAGTGGAGGTATGGATGGAATGGACAAGGTCCTGGTGGGCGGGGGCAGGAATGTAAAGGCGACCCTTGAAGTAGAGGGCACCCTGGTCAAACATCCAATCCACTAAGGATGTATGGGAGAAAAGGGAAGTATCACATTGGGCAGCAGCAATAGCCTCAAGAACCAATGGGTCAGACGGAGTGGAGGAGGCAATCTTGTCTGCGAGGTGGACATCGAGGATGCGGATGAAAAGGTCTGGGGCAAGGAGGGTGACATCGTGGTTGTTATGAGAAGTGTCGACATCATCACATCAAGAGAGAGCATCGGCAGGACCCATCTTCAAGGCAGCTTGATACTCAAAGAGTAAGTCAAAGTCTTGGAGGAAGAGCATCCAGCGGGCATGGTGGCAGGAAAGAGTACAAGGCTCCTTGAAATACATAAGGTTCTTGTGGTCCATCATGATGATGATGGTATGAGGAGTGCCAGAGAGGTACTGGCACCATTCCTCAAGGGCACGAATGACAGCGAGGAGTTCGCGGTCATAGATATCATAGTTTCATTCCGCTGGAGCAAACATTTTAGAGAAGTAGGCGCACAGATGGAGATCACCATTGGAGTCCTTTTGCATCAGGACTGCGCCAGAGGTGATGAGGGATGCATCCATCATGATGTGGAATAGGTGGGAGGGGTCCGGCATTCGGAGTACTGGATTGGAGAGGAAAGAGTCCTTCAGCGACTGGAAGGCAAACTCCTGTTCAGGGCCCCATTGCCACTCAGACGACTTTTGAGTGAGGGCATGGAGGGGGTGGGTGATGTCAGAGAAGTTCAGAATGAACTTCCGGTAGAAGTTGCAAAATCCGATGAACGATCGGACTGCTTTGACAGACTGGGGCAGTTCCCAGTCACAGATAGTGGAGAGTTTGGTCGGGTCCATCTAAACCTGACCATCCTTGATGACCATACCGAGGTATTCGACCTTGGTGACATTGAAAGAGCACTTGTTGAGTTTCAAGTACAACTGGTGTTTCTGCATGCAAGCAAGAACACAGTTGGTACGTTGCTCGTGTTGAGCGAGGTCATTGCTGTGGATCAAAAGATCATCCATGTAGATGATCAACCATCCTTCGGCAATCATATCACCAAAGACATGGTCCATAAAGGCCTGGAAAGTTGGGGGGCCATTGCACATCCCGAAGAACATGATGAGGGGTTTGAAGAGGCCAAAGGGGGTGATGAAGGTGGCCTTCCATTGGTCACCATCCTTGATACAAATGTTGTTAAATCCCTCACAGATATCCATCTTTGTGAAGACGGTGGAGTCCTTGAGACAATCCATGAGATTGGAGATAAGGGGGAGTGAGTAAGCATTCTTGACAGTATGCTCATTGAGATAGTGATAGTCCTACAAGGACAAAGCTTGCCATCCTTCTTATTGACAAAGAAGAAGGCGGCGGCCTAAGAGGACTTGGAATGACAGATTGTCCCTTTCTTCAAGTGTTCCTCAATGAAGTTGAGGCAAGCTGTCCGTTCAGCTGGATTGAGCGGATACGCCTTGGTGCATTGTGGGGTAAAAGTCTCCTTAAGATCTATGGCATGGTTGAAGTCACATGAGGGGGGAATAAAGGTGTCAGAATGTTCTTCAAAGACTGATGCATTGGCCACGAATTGCGGGGATAGTTTGGGTTTTTCTTTCTTGATAGTCACAGCTATTTCTGTAGAAAGAGTAATCTTTCTGATGATGTGGGGGTCATCTGGGAAAGCGGCTGCAGCAACTTTATCGAGGATATGACGGAGACCATCTTGATGGTTTTATTTGAGGTACCAGACTAGGTACTACTGTGCCTCTGCAATAGACGAGTTGTGTTGGAAGGTGGTGATTCTGTGTTGCGATATGGAGACCTCTTAGTCAAAGGCTCGACCGACTGACAGCACTCTGAGCAGTAACCAACCCAACCACAAGATAATAGAAGGATAGTGTTTTCTCTGGATACCAGTAGAGTTAAGGTGAAGGAAATCAGAAAGGACGGGAAGTAGTCTTCTCAAGTGTCAACCTAGGACTTTAGGTGGAATCACAGTGATTGATAGGACTGGAGTACTCTAGGGTTACATGGAAGCCTTATATATGTATAGCTACCACTATTAGTAATTCAATCCAGGACATAGGGTATAACCACGTGTAACTCGTGAGGCAATAGATAAGAAGGAACTAACCAATAGCATAATGAGTAATAGCCTAGACCAAGGCAATGAGTGGAAGGTGAGGTAGCCATGTGGTACTACATCATAGATAAGGGATCATGGATGACCCTGTTACGGATTTCCCTATAGACAATTGGCTATTGGCTACACTCTTACAGAGTGATGGCGATAGCACTTTTTCTTTTTCTTTTACCCCTTTTGATACTCCTTTATGCGACAGATTCCCCATCTTAGATTCCTACTTTATATGGCCAGATGTGGACCACTCAATACCTTCTTCAATGACAGGTGGCTGGTTTGAGAGTAATCCCGATCAGTGGCTCTGACTCAGAAGCAGCTCTCCGCTTCCCCTTATGGGTACTGCAGATCTTGATCTTCCTCTTTACGTATGTTTCCCCTTTCGTACATGGCTCTCCGCTTTCCTCTTTTGGATGACTCCTTTCGGAACATCCTGTATTCATACTATGGTCTTCTGTATGAACACATGCTTCTCCTTCTGGATGCTTCCCATATCCAACTTATTCCATTTATATCCATGTCTCTTTACATATATAAGGCGCTTCTTTGCCTTCTATGTTCCTTAGCTAGTTCTACGCAATTCAGCGTACTTCTAAGACTCCACTTGGTGTGAAACTTCTTCCTAACGGTCAAAGACCCTCAGCATTGCTGGTCAGAGCCCTCTTCCTAATGGACATCACTGCTCTCAGACCAAGTCCTCTCTTGTTAGCCTAAGGCGTGGGTGAGTCATCACCACCTGACAGCTAAGCCACTGGTCTGTCTAGTGATTGTATGCTCTCACATAATAGACCCGAGCCTGGACTGTATCACATGATGGGCGAGGCCTAGACTGCTGACTAAGCAAGTCATGTGATCTGCTAAAGGTAATCAATTAGTGCAAGTGCAAGTGAGACAAGTCTTGCATTGTGAGAAAGCAAAAAGAAAAGAAAGTTATGATGTGATTCATAACATTCTGTTGGGAATGGTTACCCGTCCTTGAGCCCAATCGATGGTGGAGTTGATGTTGATCAACCAAGGGATGTCCAGGATGACGTTCTGGGAGCTGCAATTGATGACAAAGAGTTCTTGTTCGTCTTCTACTTCATAATAGCATAAGGTCACTTTGACCTTGAAACATATCTCGCCAGCTTTGTTGCGAGTTCCATCCACATTGCTGGCAGAAAGAGGTTTCTCCAGCCAGATAAGAGGTATGCAATGGTGCTTCGTGAAGGCCATGTTGATGAAAGATCTGGTCGCTCCAGAATCTATGAGTGTGGTAAAGAAGTTGCTGCTAATGGATTAGAGGGCACAAGCCTCTAGAGCAATTCCTTAAATCCACAGAGAGTCAGCTGTGGAGCATACTATAATGCAATGCAGGGTTGTCTCTCTCTGGTGAGGAACCAAGAGAGGTTACCAGCGACAACTATGTCAAAGGTATAGGAAGGTCTGGCTAGAGAGGAGACTCACTAGCACTAGGAGCGGATCAAGATAAGCCTTGAAG
Organism: Harrya chromipes; assembly: GCA_038091155.1. Lineage (NCBI taxonomy): Eukaryota > Fungi > Basidiomycota > Agaricomycetes > Boletales > Boletaceae > Harrya > Harrya chromipes. Next base: position 1,076 of record JBBPNX010000296.1, on the reverse strand, counting down.
GAGTATATCAAGAAGAGACTTGATTGACTGGGTTAAGGAGAGCATACAGTAGGAGCTCTCCTTTATATACAGGAAGGTCTGTGTATGCACCTGTGTGCATCTCTATCATAAAGAATATGAGAGACAAGAATGAGTCATAAGGAATGACAAAAGATACGTGAGTATCGTATCAAAGAAAAAGAGATAATCAACCAAGGGCATAAGAGACGCTTATCTATAAGGTCATGATGAATAAATGTGATAGTGTCATACGGACCTAAGGTCCAGACATCAGATGTAATCAGGTCTAGATCATGGTGGCTGTAAAAGAAGTCTGAAGATGCACACCATGATTCTCAATACTCTCTCTCACTAGAAACATTGTCATCATGGGAAAGGTGAAAGAGTGAGACATTTCCTTCCATGCTCAAAAGCTATCTTCCCAAGGTTCTTGGTGAAGATATCTGAAAACTGGATGTTGGTGAGAACATAGTATAGCACGACTTCACCGAACTCGACAGCTTCTCGGATATAGTGTTCTGGTATGCAAACATGTTTGGTGGGTCCTTCTTGAGCTGCATTCGAAGCAAGGAAGATGGCATCTTGGTTATCAGCACAGAGTGGGACTGGAGGAAGAGGAAAGGAGATTTCCTCAAAAAGGTTGTGTATCCATTGGATCTGCTTGCATCATTCTGTCATACCACAGTATTCTGCTTTGGTGGAGGAAAGTCAAACTCTCTTCTTTTGCTTGGAGAGCCATGAGATGATTCCATTACCTAGGTAGATGGAGTAACCAGTGGTTGACCGTGAGGTCTCTATGTCTGCCACCCAGTCTGCATTAGAGTAAGCGATGATTCCATTGATGGGTCCTGTTATGACCGGAGAGTCAAAACAACAATAAACACTAATGCTTCAGGGGTCACGCAATACCCGCACAAACAGATTAAAGGAGAGATGTGAGAGGAGGGATTTTAGTCCTTGACGTCCGGCTGGGATAACCCAAGAACCAAATGAATACGACTGAGGAAAGACAGAGAGTACAGGCAGGTACTTATACTGTTGTGCTACCTATGACTAAGCATGACTAATGAGATAGC
>JBBPNX010000295.1:0-24426 GCA_038091155.1 Harrya chromipes | reverse complement strand
CCAGGTCCCCACTATGAATCGTTTGACTCTGGGCCTTCTTCCTTTGGCAACTTTGGCCCTCTGCCAGATCATGTCCCTCACAACGGTGGTCCTCCCTGGGGGAACTCATGGGAGGTACGTTCCGATGCTCCTTTACTTCTCTCCTCGTTATACCTTGTACGAATGCCATACTGATGGCATGCCTTTACCAGTCCCAATTAAATGGTACCGCATTCACCGGCGCTAGAGTCCCCCTGCCCACGTCGGTGATGTCTCCAGTCACCGCACCGTTGCAAATCAACGTGGAGCCGCCTTCGACCCCGAGTGGTTCAAAGTCGCAGTCACGTTCCCAGTTGAGTGCTACCCAATACAAATCTCAGAAGTCCGTGGTTTCCGCTGTCGAGAGCGAGTCTCGCGAAACAGTTACTGCGCGCGGAGTACGTTTCTTACCATCCGGACTTGTGGCCACCTGAACTAACTTCACTCTCACAAGCAAACAAAGGCCCCAAGCAAAGCGCCAACCGCACGGAGCCCTCCTCCCGAGGAGACCCCAATGTCACCATCTCGGCGATCCCGTGCCGGTTCCAAATCACAGTCCCAGTCGCGCGCTGCTACCGATTATCCCCCTTTGCCACCTAGTACCATGCTGAGTCCGCCTGGACGGACAAGCCTACTCCCGACATCCCCCCGGTCGCGTCACCGTGCGCCTAGCATATCTCCCTCCGATTCACCAAGCCAAGCACCATTCAAGGCAATGCGCAAAGCCCTCGAAGAGAACGAAAGGCTCCGTTCTGTCGTTACTGCATCCCAAGTGAATGACGAGGCTGTAGCGTCGAAACGTGGCAGCCCGACGATCAACCCTGCAAGTTGTGTGTCGCCGTCGCATCAAAGCAGGCCTTTCTCCCCCTACCGTCATGCCCCGACGAACGAGGATCTTCTTTTCGCTGCGTCGGCTGCGGCTGCCCGGGCCCAAAAAGCCGCTTCTCAAGTTGGCTCTCTGGTTGCTTCGCAGATTCATTCGCAGATCAATGGCGGAGGGAGCAAACTCTCGCATGTTTCGCGGCATACACACGGCACCCAACAGTCTCATCATACCCAAATGACACAACGCACTCATCATACCCACCAGTCTCGCCAGTCTCGTTCTCATGCTCCCGGTGACGAAGATGGGGAAGCCACCCCAACTCCACGGCGCTCTCCCTCGCCGTCGTTCTCCCTGAACCCGGCCGAAGAGGAAATGGTCGCTCAGGCGCTTGCGGCATGTGGTGCTGGCGATCGCACTTCATATGCGCCAAGTACCTTGGAACCTGAAATTGTGGACTCTCACTTCCATGACATGGATTTGTGTATCCTTCTCCACCAGATGGACGATTTGAGCACGCACGAGGTCGTCAAGAAGGCACTTCGGAAAGCTGTTCGGCAGCGCGTGAAGAGGCTGGGAATAAAGCACGATGCTGAGGTATCAAGTCTGTTCATCTCTTTGTCGTTGATGATGCTTACTGTCCATTTTCTATAGTCGATCAAACAGTATCGTAAGTCATTCCATGATCACGACCCAAGTGTCCACCTGGACGGTGACTGGGAACCCACGATTCCGGTGAGTCTCTTCCAAGAACATGTACTCATCAGTAGGTTGAATCTCTCTTTAGCAAGAGCCTCCTGAGTGGGCCAAAGAATTGATAAATGGAATGATAAAGATGCAAGAACGCCTTGACGTCTTGAGTCCTCAGTCATTCAATGCATCCATGCCCGCCCGCAGCCAGCAATCGTATGCGGAATCCACCGATTCCCGTCAGCAGTACCGCGGCGGGGACACTGAATATACTGAAGGTGATGAACAATACGGACAGACGCCCCGCACGCAAACTGTCAATATCAACACGCAAGTGACGGGTACGATGGCAGAATCGATGTACCAGGCTAACGAGACCGAGATAGTTGGTGAGTAGTAGCAAGTAAATTTCTGTGTCATTCTAACGCTGCCTGCTTTGTACAGACGAGGAATATACCGCTGCCGAGACTAGTACACAGCGATTCGAAGCACGAACGGTAACGGAGACTCGCGAATTTTTGAACGGGGATCGTGACGATTCGCCTGGACAACAATTCCTGGAAGAAGAGTTGTATAAATTGCGGGTGAAGCCTGGAGGAAGTCAGTCCGCGGTCACTCACAAGACATGGGAAGTCGCGCGAGACGACCAAGAAGAGTACCAGGAGGCTCACGGGGCGTTTACTGAGTCCGGTCTCCCAGAGATTCCGGATAGCGGTAACTATACCGAACGCCGAGTGCCGTCTCCCCCCCTGCCACCTATTCCACAAGAAGGAAACAGACGGGATCTTGTTCCTTCACACTCGCAGCTATGGAATTCGGGACACGAACCTAATGATATGCCGCCGCCGCCGTGGCAACGCATTCATCAACGACTGCTCAATTGGGCTATCATCTGGCCAATGAGCGAGATTGATGCAGCCCTTACGAGCACCACCCGAGGACAACAAGTCGATGAGGTCGCCCTGAGCATTTGGTCAACGCAAACGTACAAACGCTATGTCAGGAGTCGGATGACAGATGTTCCTGGCGGGAAAGTGGATAGATTGTTCGTCCCTCCCAACATGGCAGATGCTATCAGCACTGCTGTGTTCAACGGACGTCATGGAGATGCATGCGGAATGCTGAGGGAACTGTGGGCGCCGTTTGGCTTTGAAGGTGCTCCACGGTTGATCGTCGTACTAGCGAAGCACCGCTCGGACGCGAGTCACTGGGTCGTGCATAGGTAAGCCGCCTGACCCTCGTTTTCGTCGAGTTATTAAGCCAACTCTGATCTTGCAGATTCTCTTTGCCCGATGGTGCATTAACCACATACGATTCCTACCCCGAGCGGACACTCCCTGATGGACGAGTAAGTGCCTCGTTGTAGTTCCCTTTAAATGTGCTGACTCCAGTCCAGCCTCTTGGATGGTGGTTCGCCATCCGAGTTGCATGGCCAGGCGCGATCTACGCAAACCCTGACCACCTGATGCAAAAGATGGTCCGCCTTCATCGGCCTATGCAACTTAACATCGATAACTCGGTTGCTGCTGCTGGTATTTGGCGCAACGTGCTCATGGGCTCGCGAGCCGAACGTAGTCTGGATCTCGAACGCCTCCGTGATCTCATCAATACGGAAGTCAAAAACTTGCGACAACGGAAAATGCAAGGAAAACTATCGATCAGTTCACCCAAGCCACATTACGAGGACATGTAAGACGGATGATTATTCGAACTTTTTTCTCTTTTCTTTTCAATCCCCATCTTTTATTTCATGCGAATCTGTTGTATGTATGGACCATGACGCTAACTCCCTCTTTCTTGATTTTATGCGTTTTCTACCTACCGTGTTGTTATGCGAAGATGAGAAGAAAGGCTATTACTTAGGCTGTTGCTGGATAACGAAGCTAGAAGTTGATTCCCGATACTTGTAGGTGTACATTAAAACGTTTGAATGAGAAACATGTTTACCTGCTTCATGGCCTGAGCTTTGCTACGTTCTGCTCACGGACTCCTGGATAAAGGGAATAGCATTTGGCGTCGAGTGGTAAAGATAGTTATCAACTCGCTGAGCAGACGCACTGCACGGGAAAGCAAAAGACGGGATGAGCAGCACAACGCATGATGATCGTAGGAACCTCTTCATGGTTACTTTGTGTGAGAGCAACAACATCACGAGCTACAGAAAACGTTCCTAGTACCTCAGCAGAGGGAGAAAGTCACGGTAGAGAGACCTTCCTGGCTTCATCCGCGACGGCGATACAGAGAGGTGAGACCTGAGCTGAATCATTGACTGACGATTCGACCTCACCTTCAACTGCACAACGTCGTGAGATGACAGAGCCGATCATTGGCAGCCCGTGTCATTATCTCCCAAGAACCTGCATGCCTGCTGCCAACAAGACAACGGAATCCGTCTGGGGAATGGACGACGGCGCCGCAGAGGTCTCCAAGGCCTATAAAAATACGATCAGTCGTGTCATATATCACTTGGTATCTAAGCATCCATCATGATGGGTCCGCTTGAATCATCACGTACGTCATACACGAGACCAGAATCACGATTCAGCGCGTCCCGGACGCGTTCTGACCGGTCTTTGGACCATTTTTGGTGCTTTTTCTTTGCGGATCGCTTTATGGCGGGGAGTTGCTTGGTATTTTGTTTTCTGGTACGGGACCGAGCTTTGGTGGGCACGGAGTTATGATTTGGTCTTTCCATTTGAATGAGCGTAACAAAGTGATGGCTGGCTTACGTCAGCAGGTGTCTTAGCTGATTATTGCGTGTAGGTGACGCTTTGTTCCCGACTCGGACACGGATCCAACGCACGACTCATCTTGCAAGCTGAACTAATTGTGACCCAGCCAGACTTGGTAGAATGGCAGACACTCCGACTCTGAGTGTGACCTTGCTCGGTGCTGGTCAAGAGGTCGGACGTTCTTGTTGTGTACTCCAATACAGAGGAAAAACTATAGTCTGCGATGCCGGTGTTCACCCTGCATACAGTGGCATGGCATCCTTGCCGTTCGTCGATGAGCTCGACTGGAGTACCGTGGATGCCATTCTGATTACGCAGTATGTTGTGTATCGCTGGCCGGATCGAATGCTGACTCTATGACACGCTAGCTTTCATCTCGACCACGCCGCTGCGTTGACCTACATCATGGAGAAGGTCCGGTTTGGTTTGTCGTCCACTTTTTGCTCTTGCTGACTTGGTCGTAGACCAATTTCAAGGATGGCAAAGGCAAGGTGTACATGACACATCCTACGAAAGCCGTCCACAAATTCATGATGCAAGATTTCGTTCGTATGGGGTTCGTTGTCCACGTATTTTCTCCATGGTGTCCCGGACTCAAATCTCAACAATCCAGCTCTTCGTCATCCGATGCTCTGTTTACCCCGTTAGAATTGTCCATGTCGCTGTCCTCCATCATACCGGTTTCAGCACATCAATTAATCACGCCCTGTCCAGGTGTTTCTTTCACACCATATCACGCAGGACATGTGCTTGGAGCTTGTATGTATTTGATTGACATTGCAGGTCTTAAAATTCTCTACACGGGTGACTACTCTCGCGAAGAGGATCGTCACTTGATGAAAGCTGAGATTCCCCCCACTCGGCCGGACGTTCTCATCGTCGAGAGTACGTACGGCGTACAGAGTTTAGAAGGAAGAGAAGAAAAGGAACTACGGTTCACGAGTCTGGTACACTCCATCGTCAGACGAGGTGGACATGTTCTGTTGCCCACGTTTGCGTTGGGCAGAGCACAAGAGTTGCTACTCATTCTGGACGAATACTGGAAAAAACACCCCGACCTGCACAATGTGCCGATATACTACGCGTCAAGTCTGGCAAGAAAATGTATGGCTGTTTATCAGACGTATATACATACGATGAATTCCAACATTCGGTCGAGGTTTGCGAAGCGGGACAATCCCTTTGTTTTCAAGTATGTATCCAAATTGGTGTGCCCTTTCTGCTCATGCTCATGTCCTTCGTAGACATATCTCTAATCTCCCTCAACCACGAGGTTGGGAGCGCAAGATTGCAGAAGGCCCTCCGTGCGTTGTGCTTGCTAGTCCTGGATTTCTTCAAACGGGACCGAGTCGCGAACTTTTGGAACTCTGGGCTCCGGATCCGAGGAACGGTCTGATCATTACGGGATACTCCATCGAGGGCACACTAGCGCGGGTGAGTGGTGGTTGGAATGGATCTGATTTTCATTTATCCTGCTCGCCCATCGTGTATCGTATCACTGAAATGTCACATATTTTCCACTCTAATGTCTGAAGTATCTGAGTTTATCATTGATTCAAACTGTCTAGGATATCATGACGGAACCTGAAGAGATTATCTCCCTCAAAGGACACTCGATCCCCCGGAAGATATCCGTGGACTACATTTCCTTCAGCGCTCACGTTGATTATTCACAAAATTCGGAGTTCATCGAACAGGTCAAGGCTCAACATGTTGTAAGTGGTGACCTGGCAATCTAGATCTTGATTTAGTGATAGTGATCACTTTGGTACCCTTCAGGTCCTCGTTCATGGTGAACAGACTGCGATGGGCCGTCTCCGTGCTGCCATGACTGCTCGCTACAAGGATCGCGACGAAGACGTCAAAATCCACACTCCACGAAACCTGGAAACGCTCGAGCTCTCGTTCCGCGGCGAGCGCGTCGCCAAAGTGAGTCATGATCACCCGTCACCTACTTGGCTTGATGATGTATTGCAATAGGCTATTGGAATGTTGGCGTCGAAAGCGCCGCAGGAGGGAGATATAGTCTCGGGCCTCCTTGTATCAAAAGATTATTCCTATACGCTCCTTGACCCTCGTGATCTCCGAGACTTTGCTGGACTTTCGACGACGATCGTGACACAGAGGCAGAGAATCATGCTTGGCGTGGGCTGGGACTTGGTACGGTGGCATTTAGAAGGAATGTATGGCAGTGCGGAAGAAGGGTTGGACAAAAATGGGGTCCCTACGATGAGGGCGAGTCTTTGCCCGATCCAGATAATTCCACCACTGAAACAAGTTCTAGGTCATGGGTGTGGTCGATGTGAAGCACACGGGTGAACATGAACTGACGCTAGAATGGGATTCGGGTGCGAGCAACGATATGATCGCCGATGCTACACTAGCTTTGATCACGGGTATTGACAAGAGCCCGGCATCCGTGAAGCGTACGTGTCAATCAAACGTTCGTCGCTCTTACTGATGAGTATTCGATTGGACGTAGTCACAACCCAATCATGCTCGCATTCACATCCTCATGCCGACTCTGACTCGGAGTCGTCATACACCCGAATACAACGCCTTGCCTGGTTTTTCGAAGCACATTTTGGGGAAGTGGAGCTGCACATGCCCGAGGAACCTGATGCAGATGAGCAGGAGAACGAACAAGGGGTGGACACAAGCCACGACCCAGCATTGATTGCCCGTGTCGATGATGCGGAAGCACACATCAACCTCGTTTCTTTGGTACGCCTTTCAGCATGCGCATTATCGATGTCATTAGTGATGCTGGCTTCCCTCTAGGTCGTGACCAGTTCGAGCGAAGCTTTGAGGAAACGTGTCGAAGCCGTACTGGATATGGCAGTGACAACCATTAGTTCGCTCACTGAATCCTTCCAATCAGGGACATCCGTGTTACAGGAAGACGTCGTAGTTGGGAAGGAAACCGATCACCAGGACGAGCCGGAGGACATGCCGGAGGACTCGGCCCGCTCCCCCGTTCAGAATTCGACATTACTTCCTCCCGAAATGACGAATTTGACCGAGGTCGGTATGGTTGAGGGCTAAGGGTGATTGACGTGCGGTATGTTTTACTTTGACCTTGGGTAGTGGTGCTGCTGTCGCAACCTTTGAATTTGTACGACTGAAGAAAAGAGAAATGCAAACTTACTTCCTAATTTTGCTGACTGGAGTGGTGTTCCCATCTTCAACCATTTATTTTAGTTGCTTCAGACCGATGAGTCAGCGGGGGCCGTGAGCAGAACGGAGTTGTCGTAAGACCGGTGTCTTCTTACGCCAATTTCATTACTTTGGACGACTGGACCTGAACTCGGGACTACGGAGAGAGCTATTGGCGACCTGACGTTGTGCCTGCCAAAGTCGAACCGTTGTTACATCGAACGGTGTCATTTCTCGCAGTGACGGACCGCCATCGGATAATTATACTAATCCTTTCTCATGAATGATATTCCGACTGAAGGCGATATAAATCCAGATATAAATCGCAGGTTGAACGTTGGAACCTGACAGCTGCACCTCCCCCGATCGTTTACAGGAATCAGTACCAGATATGAGCACCACTGAAGGCCAAAGATCTATGCCTTATGGTTTGTCCCCTTGCTTCCATGTGGCACTCCAAACTCACATGCTTTGCAGTCCGGTTGGGCAACTCAGGTTTGAAGGTCTCCAGGATCATCTTGGGAACCATGCAATATGGTGAACGACACGCAGTACTCACCCTTGTCTACTCGTCTGACATGCCTCAAAGGTACGAGTGAATGGCAAGACTGGGTCCTCGGTGAGGAGGAAGCCACCAAACACATCAAAGCTGCGTAAGTTCCAAACGAAGACTGTCTGTCTACGTGCTTACCTTTGAGTCAGTTATGACGCCGGCATCAATACCTTTGACACTGCGGATGTAAGTCCTGAGTGGATCTGGCGGCAGACTCGGAGATCGTAACATGTGTGTAGATGTATTCCAATGGCGAATCGGAAGTGATCTTGGGTCAAGCTATCAAGAAGCTGAATCTTCCTCGCGACGAGATCGTGGTCATGACAAAGGTATGCGTGTAAATGTTTGTAAATATGTCTTTATTCACAAGTTCCAAGCTCTACAATGTCGTTGGTCGTACTCCTGGCGAGAAGTTATTCAGGTCTACGGTTCACCCCGACAAGCTTGGATACGTGAATCAGCGTGGTTTGAGTCGCAAGGTGAAGGAATTTGCCGTTAGCTTGTGCGATCAGAGTTGATGGACCTTTTGCTCCTAGCATATCTTCCAATCTATCAAGCACAGTCTGGAGCGTCTCCAGCTCGATTATGTTGACGTCCTCCAGTGTATGTTTAATTCCCCATGCCTATCAACCGATCCCAATTCATGATCTTAGGCCACCGTTTTGACAAGGAGACACCTATTGAAGAGACGGTGAGTGTTTATCCGACTCAAGTCAAGAATCAGGTTCACACCGCAACTAGATGCAAGCTTTGCATGACGTGGTTGCAGCAGGATACGCTCGCTACATTGGAATGTCTTCTTGTTGGGCGTACCAGTGTCAGTTTTCTCTTCGGAAGTTGCATGTGTGCTGACTCGGGTATCCCAGTCCAGGCGATGCAGAGTACTTCATTCCCACCGAGCAAGTGGGCCAAACACTAACACGCCAACAGATTATGCCATCGCAAACCACTTGACGCCTTTCATATCCATGCAAAACCACCACAGTTTGATTTACCGCGAAGAGGAGCGCGAGATGTTCCCGACTTTGAAGGTGGGGTTTGATGGCAACTACCTCAGACGTTGCCTCACTGCTTGACAGATGTTCGGTGTTGGATGTATTCCATGGTCTCCGCTCGCGAGAGGGTTGCTCACCCGTCCTCTTGGTGAGCAAACAATTCGCGGACAGACGGACCTGTGAGTACTATTCTGATTTCATGGCATGTACATCTGAGTACGTTTCAATAGGGGTATCAGAGGTTACATTCAAAACGAGACTGACAAGGACATTGTTAACCGGTGCGCCTCGTCGTGGTCTCACAGTCGGTACTGATTCACACCGTAAACAGGCTTGAAGAAGTCTCCAAGAAGAAAGGCGCTAGCATGGCCCAAACCGCGCTCGCATGGTCCCTTGCTCAGGATGTTGTTACAGCGCCGATTATTGGAACCACCTCGTTGGATAACCTGCTGGATCTCCTTGGTTAGCCTTTCAAGCAAGTCCCAAGCACGGCACTGACATTGGCGTTTTCAGGTGCCATCAATATTACGCTCACGCCTGAAGAGAAGACATACTTGGAAGAACCATACAGGCCGAAGAATGTGGTTGGTCACAATTAGACACCGTACAGGAAAGTATGTGTATAAATAAGCCAAATCAGCAACGCGTTTTTGTAGTCATGACTACGAGGTATCTATTCCTCTGGTTATGCTATTACCTCAACCTTATTGTTATACCCATCCCCCGCGGGATTGCCATGTTGATTCCCTGTCCCATCTGAGGTTCGAGCTCTGGATATATGTTCCATGCTGATTTCCACAGGGTGAGGAAGCCATCTGCGAGGACCGGTACCAGGACGTGATTGAGTCTGAGCAAGGCCCACGCGTGCGACAATCAGCAAGGGTGCTAAGGTCTTGCAACAGCGTCTCAGTCACGCAGTCAACGGAATCGAGTGTAGAGGAAAGGCACGACTCACTGTAATTTGCGCCGCGATGTTTGAACCCACGATTCCAGCCTCCTGACCAGACGCAAACAGAACAAACAAGATCACTGTGCATGTTGTGATGAGTGCACCGCTCTCCACCATCAAAAGCGTTGTGCTTTGGTAATTTAGTTGTCGTGGAGACCGAAATGGGGCAGCACTACGCTCTATCGTCATGAGACGGTACGCGATGCCAAAGCTCGCTGTAAGGTTGGTGGCAGCATCAAGGCCCCATCCAGCCAAGCCAAAAGAAAGTATATCCTGGGGTGTACCGGTGGCTGTGGTTGGTATAAAGCTGGATACGGCAGTTGTCGCGACACCTCGAATGGTTCGTCCTCAATACTTTACTGTTGTATCCTCCAATCATCACTTACTGACATGCCCAGCCCAGATAATCAACTGCTGTCCAAGCTGAGTGCCACATTCGACAGGATGGTGGGATACATACCGGAATAATACAGATTCTGAAATTTCGTCCCCAAACATTATATAACCGCCAAATCTGACATGAAATCAGCAGAATCAATCTGAAAGGCGGGAGGAACACATACCAACAGCAGCTCCTGTATGAAGGTCTAACTCTGATTACTTCGGGTGCACGTACGATTTCAAGTCAAACTCGGGCAACTTACATTTATGATGTAGATGTACCAGCTAGCAATGAACACCGGTCCCCGATCCATGTAATACGCATCAGCACCAATGTCGTAGGTGAAAGCCTGGAGTAGTTGAACGAATGTGATGATGACGTGAGCGGTGGATAGGGAGAATTGCACGATAGCTGCAATGAGCACCCTGAAGGGTTATTAGTAAACACTATTTCACTGTTATTGAAGCAGGTGGAAGTTACCTGGCAGATGTCGTTGTACTCGACGTCAAGATACGAACGCAGAATCCGAATAACATGCAGCTTTACTCGGGTTAGCGGGCGGCGCTTGCGATACAAAACACGCGAGATGACTCGGATCACGTACTTGATCCCTAGAAATCACTCGATCAACAGATAGATGAGTCTGAGTGTAAGCAACATACCATAGAAAATGGCCTCTAACCAGGTGCAAGTGAGGTACATTTGCCCTAACGTTTGAGGCATGGTGGAGAGGGGATAGGGAGGCTCTAGGCGTGACTATGAAGGGCATTATGTTAAATACCTAAGGCGACGCGTGGCGAACGCATTGGGAAGGGTTCTCCAGGAGTTTAACTGCGGTGCGGTGCGTTTTTGGACCAATGGACCAGTGATAATCTGATGGGTGTGATCATATCTGTGATGAAAATAAAATTCTGACCTGCTGCGCTCTTTAGACGGTTGCTCTATGTCCCGGAGAGCTGTGTCGGGCGTCAAGGACTATTCAAGCTTTGTGTTTGTTTGTGAAAATTTATTTCTTACAGTGAAAAACCATCACGGGGTACTGAAGTGTGTTGAACAGGTCGACAAATCTACTAGTAAATGATCATTAATTTGACGACCCGGAGACACCTTCCGTCAAGACTACTACCTGCGGTCCCGCACAAACACACTGGGCAGCATCATTGGCAAATATTGAACGGGCCTATAATAGATTTCCAGATTCGAATGGGAATCGTTGCAGCGTTGCACTCCCTCAAAGTCCCTCCCGGTCCAAGTCACAGTCAAGCGCATTGAGCAACAGGCATGCATTGACACAGGCCGGTCCCGAGCCAGTCATATTTCAATTAAAAGGTTCCTATGTAATACTGACGGTCGTTCATACATATGATACGGCGCTGCATTACACTTTCATTCTTACCTAGCGGGGCTTTATTCGGACGGAAGCTTTTAATCAAAACTTGGGTGGTAACCGTGACCAGAGCGTCGAGTTCGGCGCTCGCACGAAAACAGTCTGCACTCTTCCGTATGCAACTCGATCCTAACTTAGGGATTCAAAAGGTGTTTCATCTCTTTCAGTACCACACTTATAAATCGCCACAGGGGCAGTTCAAGCTGGTCCTGTGAGTCGGAAGGAGTCGTTAAAAGTGACAAGCGTTCCACCTCAGACATGTGCCATTTCCTTCGCCCAAGGCAAGTCTTCCTTACTGCCTTGGCTTTTCGTTGGCGTGAATGTACCGACACAGAAGCTTGAAGAGGTGAATCAAAGTTTATTGCCAGCGAGCTGCAGTCTAAATATTGGAATCCTTCAAGTTCCGGCTCATATACCCACGGCCCGGGCGAGGTTCTATACTTCTCTCCGTTATATCTCGAACTATAAACATTGTACCCAGAGCACCTGGGAGGATTTACACAATCTCATGCTTGCAACGGATCAAGACACCTACGCGACCATCGCCGACAACTCATACATTGGACGAGCTGCTTTGAATCCTCTCAGACTGGGGTCCTTCGATGACAGTTATGACGACGCTCAGGTATGTGCCACTTCTCGTGACATGCAACACTTGTGACGGCGGAGAGAAATCTTGCAAATCACCTAACGCCCTTGCTCCCTATCGATCGACTCGCTGGCAGTCTGATTGGAAACCAGCCGTGGCGAACGGCAGAAACACTGAGAACGGCGGACACACAGAACAGGACCACGCTCTATAAGAAGGGCTACTACCGTATATCTATGAGGATCAGCAATAGATAGGCGGTACACGTGACTGTATGCCAATGGGGCTTACACTGATGGTCCAGTGCTCGCACCTATAAGAACGCAATCACCAATGAGTTGTTTCTCTTGACCTCCGCTCAAGCATACTTGAGAACTATACCTTCAAAATGCCCTCAAAGGTAAGGGGATCGTCTACGTCACGTTTAGGAACCGTTTCCTGATCCGAGCCTATTTGACATAGGAATACGATTGGTGTACGTTGCTGACCAAATTGGACTTGACACCAACTGCCATGTATTCCCCTTTGCAGTGATGAAACCCGGCATGCAAAATCCACAGGGGTTGTCCCAATGTACCCACGTGATGTGGGACATACCTCTCGGTTGTTCTGGCATGTGTTGAGGTCTAGTCCGTTAAAGATATCGCAAGCACTCACCATATTACCATAGACCACGTGGACCTACAATCAGGTCCGTTCGTCCTCCCGTCTCCTTTTCTCCCCATGGATCTTGCACCCTCAGGCTCCCCTAATGTCTCACATCACCTCTGACAGGCAGTCATCGCATCCGAACTTGGCGCACTGTACACTGCTAATGGCTCGAAGAATACGACGTTCCTCTAGCAAATACAAGTTGGCTTGGATACCCCGCTCACCTATAACAGCATCCTAAAAGAATCCTGCGACAATGCCAAATCAGGTGGCTCTGCCTGTGACAAGGACCAGGTGAGGTGGTTCTCGCTCACAATCATCCACCCATGTCCTGTAGGCACATGGCTGACATTTTCTTTCTCCGCTTTTCACAGCAACTGTTCAAGATGAGATGCGCCGTTTCTCGTCACATGCCACCATAGCCACGATGGTTCACACGAATACAGGGCTCTGGACGAAATACATCGCGCACTTTTTGGATCGGCCCAATGACGTGTCGATCACTACGAAGTACAGCAGCTTCTTGGGGTCGCAATACGTGGCAGCTAGTGTACCGCAACGTGTTGAAAGCCATGCACGATGTAGGTTCAGTGTGGGATGCGCCCAACCAAGGTGGCCCTGAAGGGGTCCGCAGGCACCGGGGAGTGGCCTTGAAGTAGTCCATCTCGCATCATGGTGACATCCGCAGACCGTCCATGATACGCGGGCAGCGATTGTATCCGCTGTCTCCATCCCCACCTCCTCACGCACCGGAGATGAGTGACTTCCTAAAAAAAGTCTTGCCGTTCCAGCGTTATCATGCACCCATTGTCGAACGACGGGACGGCCGAACCGAAAATCAATATGCCGAAATAGGTGGGTCATCTGACTTCCGATATATCGAGGCGCCGCGATGTGTGCGTTGCTCGATGGGCTCCATCCAGAGACTGCTCTACATACGTTATACCAACTCACTCACCCGGAAACCGCCCGCCGGATGAAAGCCACCGGTGTGAAACGCGTCGTATCGTTCTCACTGCGATATCCCCAGTACAACTGTAGCACGATAGGGAGCAACTTGAACAAACTTTTCAGAAACAGGAGAGCAGGCGAGATGGAGGATCAAACGGAATGTCATCGACCGCTGGGGTACCCGCCCTACTTTCGTCGAGGCGAGTTACGAATGAGTTCATTCGGCGCTTCAGACTCGCGCTAGATTTCTATCCAACTTCAAGCGACGCAGAATATCGAGACCGCTCCCAAGATTTCAACCATCCGATCTCTCTGACGTGGTCCTACTATCCCAGCCCACTCGTCACCGGTGTCAGTGGTCAAACGTGGAGATCCTTATGTTTTGGAAGTAAGTATCAGTTGGATCGTCTGCATGGATGGGTCCGCAAGCTGGTGAAATGAAATGTCGCCAACAGAAGCACTGGCTTGCCGGGTCCAGTATCTACTCGCCGTCGGTGATGTAAAAACTCTTGGTCAGAAACCAATGTGAGTACTCTTCTCATGGGACTGGCGACTAGGCTTCAAAGTTCAAGCAAGCGGAAGGCCATCACCAAATGCGATCACCCGATCCTCAAATCTCTCTGTACACACTTGGAGGAAGATTCCTTCGTCTCCGATCAGCTACCGGTGATGAAGTGTCCGGATGAATATGGCCTCCCCGGACTCTCGTTTACACTCGCCATCTATCGACACGTTCTACGGACATGAATCTGCGTGAGAGCTATACAGGCCGCCGAAGAATGTGCTTGGTCACAATTAGGCACCGTACAAGAGAGCATGGTATGTCCATAAATAAGCCAAATCAGCAATCATCCCTCCAGCGTTGTTGTAGTCATGTTTACGAGGGTATCTATTCCTCCAGTTACGCTATCACCTCAACCTTATTGTTATACCCATCCTCCGCGGGACTGCCATGTTGATTCACTGGTCCGTCTGAGGTTCGAGCTCTGGATATGTGGTCCATGCTGATTTCCACAGGGTGAGGAAGCCATCTGCGAGGACCGGTACTAGGGCGTGATTGAATCTGAGTAAGGCCCACGCGTGTGACAATCAGCAAAGGTGCTAAGGTCTTGCAGCGACGTCTCAGTCACGTAATCAACGGAATCTTGTGTAGGGGAAAGACACGGCTCACCGCAATTTGCGCCGCGATGTTTGAACCCACGTTCCCAGCCTCGTGGCCAGATGCGAGTAGACCAAACAAGATCACTGTGCATGTTGTGATGAGCGCACCGCTCTCCACCATCAAAAGTGTCGTGCTTTGGTAATTTAATTGTGGGTGGGACCGAAATGGGGCAGCTCTACGCTCTGCCGTCATGAGACGGTATGCGATACCAAAGCTTGCTGTAAGGTTGGTGGCAGCATCAAGGCCCCATCCAGTCAAGCCAAAAAGAACTACGTTCTGGGGTGTACCAGTGGCTGTGGTTGGTATAAAGCTGGACACGGCGGTTGTCGCGACACCTCGAATGGTTCGTCCTCAATACTTTACTGTGTCGTATCCTCCAATCATCAACACTTACTGACATGCCCAGCCCAGATAATCAACTGTTGTCCAAGCTGAGTGCCACATTCGACAAAATGGTGGGATACATACCGGAATAATACAGATTCTGAAATTTCGTTCCCAGACATTATATAACCGCCAAATCTGACATGAAATCAGCAGAATCAATCTGAAGGGCAGGGGGGCGCATACCAACAACAGCTCCTGTACGAAGGTCTAACTCCGATTACTTTGGATGCACGTACGATTTCAAGTCAAACTCGGGCAACTTACATTTATGATGTAGATGTACCAGCTAGCAATGAACACCGGTCCCCGATTCTTGTAATACGCATCAGCACTAATGTCGTAGGTGAAAGCCTGGAGTAGTTGAACGAATGTGATGATGACGTGAGCGGTGGCTAGGGAGAATTGCACGATAGCTGCAATGAGGACCCTGAAGGGCTATAAGTAAACACTGTTTCACTGAAATTTATTGAAGCAAGTGGAAGTCACCGGGCAGATGGTGTTGTACTCGACGTCAAGATATGAATACAGAATCCGAATAGCATGCAGCTTTACTCGAGTTAGCGGGCGGCGCTTGCAATACAAAACATGGGATGACCACGTACTTGATCCCTAGAAATCACTCGATCAACAGATAGATGCCCGAGTATAAGCAACATACCATAGAAAATGGCCTCTAACCAGGTGCAAGTGAGGTACATTTGCCCTAACGTTTGAGGCATGGTGGAGAGGGGATAGGGAGGCTCTAGGCATAACTATGAAGGGCATTATATTAAATACCTAAGGTGACGGCGCGCGGCGAGCGTATTGGGAAGGTTCTCTGGCAAGAATCAGCTACACTGCAGCGCTCTTTAGACGGTTGCTGTCAGCCTGAGCCCTGACCGACTTAGAAGCATCCGGCACTTACCCCCTTCGAATTCGGTGACCGGCGTCGGTACAAGTATACACACCAGCGCGCGGCGGGTGTTTTACTTGACCGGCGTCTGACCTCCAAGTTGAAGACTAGACTGTTTCGCAGGTCAGGCCACCAAAAACCATGCGTTATTTTGTGAAAAATTTCTATTTCTTATGAAAGGCCATCAAGGTACTGACGTTGGAGCTGCCAGTGTTCAATGAACAGGTCGACAAATCCCATTAATTCGACGACCCCGAAGATACCTTCCGTAAATGCTGTGAAGACTACATGTCGAGGGGAACACCAATGATTAATGACTCACCGGCACCTACCGTCCCACATACACTTGGAAGAGTGGCAAGTATTAAATGGGCACTATGATAGTATGAATATTTTCAGTTTCGAACGGGAACTATTGCAGCGTTGTACTCCCTCGAAGTAGTCATGGTCAAGCGCATTCCCGGCATCAGTTATGTTTTCTAAAGGTTCCTACGTAATATTGACGGTGCTCATGATGCCGGCGCTGTAAGCGTGGGTTACACTCTCACTCTTACCTAGCCTGGTAACAATTTGAGCGGTGTCCATGTCGGGTACCAGTGCAGCGCTCTTGTTGCAGCGCGTGCGGTCGGCCAGCGGCACGTCCTGCTCGTGTCAGGTAAGTCCTGCTTGACGCGACCGTTCGGCTTGGTAAGTACATCTGCATGTTCGGGCTCGACTGACTCTTCTAGCTCGTGTCTTGAGTTTGCCACGCGGTGGGTTCGGATGGTTCGTGGGCCTTCTGAGGTGTTTGATGGGCGATGTGGACGCTTCTGGTACGTTCGCGGTTCCGTTGTGCTCGTATCGCCTGTGCTAACCTTCTGATCTAGATAGCGCCCTCGCTGTTGGGTATGAACTCATCGTGGACAGGGCTGTTCTACGTCGCTCTCTTCGCCGGTTTCGACTCGCGCTCAGTCTGGAGGCTTGTAGGACTGTGGAGTTGGAAGTTGGGATTTGGGAATCTTCAGGTACGTCGTCGTCAACCGCTTCGTCATGCTGATCATTCTTGTCGTCAGCCGTCATCGATCGCTCGCGCATCCTCGCGCTCGTGGATTAATAATAATGATATCCACGTATGGCACGTCTTCTTGGGTTCGCGCCACCGATAGGAATGCCGAGTACTACGCAAGGCACAAGAATTGGCCTGTGCACGATGCGGGCTACTTTGTGGTCCCCAACGTGTTTTCATCGATCCTCCGCAAGGTTGGGTTCCGTTCATTTGTCGAGTCATGTCAGGCGCCGGCACGATACTATTTCTGCAGGGAGTCCAGGTCAATGAACGCAAAGCGTTCCGTTCTTCGTTTTTTCGTTGTCGCGTCGTCTCAGTGGTGGTGACCTGAAGCTATGCACCATCCGTTCAATCCTACGGGAGGCAGCCAAGACGTTGATATCGGAGAAAACAAGAAGCTGGTCCGGGCACTTACTATCGCCTCCACTATGGTGTGATCACCTCGTTTGGGAGCACCGAGTTCAGCGCTCAAGTCGCACGGAAAGTGAGCGTGAGTTGCATTCCGTGCGTGTCATGCCTTTCCCCTCGGAATATTATTGCTCCTGCAGTGTACATGACACTTTAACATTTTTTTGTGGGTTTCGTCGTTGGCACTGTGAGAGAAAAGCAGGAAAGGTGTAGGAAAAGCAGGACGAGAGAAGCAATATCAGAAGTACTTAGAGAGATCTGTATTTCGTGCTTTCCACCGCATTCACGAACGCGAGCGAAAAACATGCGAAAATGACATGAAAACAAACTTGTGAATTTACTGATGGCCGGCCACAGCTTTTCCATGATGTTCATCAAGCGCAGGGTGACCTGAGAAGTTGATGAAGACGCCCAGGAAGATATCCCTTGTGCCAGTGTCAGTTCCCGTAGCAAGTGCAGTGGTAGATGTTGACCACAGTGCACGCCAAGTCTTGTGACCAGTGGAAGGCAGCGTTCGTCCCGCATGTTATGGACCTTGCTAACGTTGCATGTCAAGTCAGAAATAAGTATCCATTCATTTTGAGGGGAAAAGCACAACGTCCACCAAGGGGGGAAAAAGTGTATACACGGAAAAAAAAAAAAGAACGTAGATGAGATATCATGCATAAATATTCCACATGCCCAAAGTGCGGAGGCTCGAGTAAAAAGGATGGCACTCTATTAAGTGTGAAATTGAGTATAATATGTTACTACCACTGACCGCTCTCCGCTGTCTCCCGACGATGATGAAGCCACGACGAGCTCGGTCCAGTCAGGGACAGCTGTTCGTCTGTTTCTGAGATCGTGTCTTCCTCGGGGTCACGTTCTTTCCGTCGCAACGTCCTCGAACGGGCAAGATTGTCGTCAGGTGCAACGCCCCCGAGTGCCCTCTCCAACGCTTTTTCGCCCCTCTTCTTCAATCGGAGACTCATCCCGGCTTGCAGTGAGTCGATGTAAGATTCATACTTTACGATCTCCGTCAACAAGTGCTGGGATTTTTTCTCCCAATTGCTCAGTGCCTTGATACCGTTCGCTGAGCGAGGTTCATACTGGGCAGTCGCGCATCAGTCAAGAAAGCCAAGTCAAGGCAAACACGGCCAGTTACTCACCAGGGCAGCCATCGGCTCACGTAACTCATTGTGATGCTTGAGATCCTTCTTCAAGGTCCCCACATACTTTTGCAACGCCTCCAACTGCGTCTCTTCATCATGTATACTCGATATCATCGGCGGTATAGGTGATTTCCAATCACTGATCGTCGTCCTGTCTTTCCATGGTGACATGGGCGCGCGGACGGTCGCCACACCCTCTCGCCAACCAAACCTGCTGCGATTGCTTCGGCCGCTACGGATGCTGAGGGTATCTGTGCGATCAAAGTCGCGGGGAACGTCATTGTCCGAGGCAGATCGTGGGTGCATGTCCGAGACGCGATTCCAGCCGTATTCCATGTTGGATACGCCGCCTGCGAGCGGCTCCTTGCTCGTCCGAGCAGCCCAATAGTTGCACGTCGAGACCCATTCGTTGACGAGTTCTTCCGTACCCGCCTGGAAGAAGTAGACACCACCGTTGGCAAGCGTCAACACCATGCAATGTGGCCGTTGTCTGTTGTAACCCGGCGGTGGTAGCACATGCGCCAAGGAATGCGAGAGGTGAACAGTGCCGACCGGGGTCGCATTTTCCTGTATACGTTGATCAATCAAAGTCCAATATCAACAAACAGTCAACGACGTACGAGCCAGTTGCCACCGCCGACGATACCAGACCCACCCCCACCGTTCTCTCCAAACGTGAACATGTTCAGCTCGCCGCGTTGAATGACCACAAAGACGTCGAGCCACTGCTTGGACCTGGCCCGCTTTCCAGCGGATTCCCAATACTGTTTGCGACACAGCATCCCTTCTTTCGCCCATGGTGCACCAAGCAATGCGAGCTCTTCATCGGTGATGCTAATCGTCGTCGAGTTGGATTCGTGGCTATGGAAGCTCCGGTCTTCGTCTTCCTGCGTTTCACGAATGATGGTGTGGGACAAGTTGGATGCGAAACCGAGGGCAGGCGTAAGGAATGCGGCCATAGAACTGTGTAGTCCCTAGAATGGAGGTCAGCAAAGAAGTGCCAGGGGTAGGAGATAACCTACTTCGTGTGTCGAGGTCGCAAAGCTGGGCGATGGACTAGCACGACCGTCGATACTGCTGTTACTGCTGTATGGACTGTACGGTGCACCCATGATGGTCTGGATTCCTCTAATACTACCCCGTTTCAGCGTCGTTAGTCGATCAGGAGCCACTCGCAAGCTCCGGCTGCGCGCCATGGCATGATGGGCTACGTTAAATGTGAATGAGCATGGCAGGTAAAGGACGAGTCGAGGAAACCATACCAAGCGGTTGCAGAATCTGTTGGCTCTTGATAGCCCCATACATGTCCTACATCCACCAGATTAGTCAACGGCTCTCAAGTGCGACAGCCAAATACGACACACACCTTGAGCAGCCCCTCCATTTCCACTTCCCAGCTTCGGTCATAAACGATCTGCGACGGTCCAGTGCCGAGCGATTTCGACTCTACGCCAGGCGAGTGTTGGAAAGAGGTGGTACTACTGTTTACTGACGACTGCATCGCAGACATGGCAGCTGAAGACATCGCCCCCGAGGATACGAACGTATCCCTGGAGATGCTATTCCAACTCGCAATGCTACCACTCCGCTTCGACCGCGTGGTTGACTGGGTTTCTGTCCCTTCCGAATTGGTACCGGGTCCGCTGCTGGTATCATCGAGGTCTAGGTCCGTCGTCGAGGCGTACCGATGGGGATGAAGTTGCATCTGAATGGCCGTCATGGTATTTCGGACGAACTGGTTCCGGGACATGCGGGTGGCGATATCGGCGACATGGAGATCGGTGTTTAACAGTAAAAGAGAATATGTCACCGCATGGACGACACCTACATCACATGGTCTATGAGCCTCCAAAAAATAGGAAAAAGGACCGCATATACGCACTGGCACTCCCATACGGACGGAGGGGATTACAATTCCAGAACCGTTTGCTAAACTCGTCGAGAATACGATCGACTTGCTGTGTTTCCGCCTTGAGATAGAGTTTGGAACATAACCGTCTACGCATGCCAATGTCAGCCACGGCAGGTCGCACCCTGACAACAAACGTCAGACTCACCTAAACGCATTGTCCAACCTCAATCCTGTAAAGTCGAAATAATCCATGTAATGTCGAAGCGCGATCTTGTTGATGGGGCCACTGTCAAAAGCACAATATTAGATTCACATTGCCAAAACAAAGCAAGACTGCACCCACTGGCCACCCAGCCACTCGGCAATCTTGTCCGCGGCCAAGAACCCCTCGTCTTCTTGATAACATCGCGCCGCCAACTCCTTTCCACGTTCTTCGGGGTCCTGCATCGCTTCTTTTTCCTTTTGCGAAAACGACGGGTTGGACGCAAACCGGGTGAGAACGAGATCATTCGTCGTCGGTTCGTGTGAACCACCTGCCAACGATGTCGCTTTCTCGCCACGTCAGTCAGGAAACAGGACAATAAAACACGATACGAGACGTACAAGGACGTGACGCGTCGTTGGTCGGGATCAACGACGGTTCCGACGTGGACGCGGTCGAGTGGTGTACACGGAGTTTAGGGCTGTCGCGGTAAGACGACTGCATCTGGCTCCCGTAAGCCCCCTTATACCGCAGTGGACTGGGGCCATGCTTGAGTCCAATGCGAGGTGAACCAAGTCCGCCCACACCCATGGGTTGTTGTTGTTGTTGGTGTGGGCCAGACCCCGAATGTGAGCGAGTGGGTGTCCGGAGGGAGGTCGTTCGAGGGGGCACAATCGGCTCGGCAATTAGAGATTCATACAGCGAGATGTGATCTGTTCCAGGCCCCAGCGATGAGTCCGTGGGTAAGGTAATGACGGGGGTGGTAGGCATTATGAGGGACTTTACTTCCAGATGAGACGAAATGGGTGCCTGAGTGCCAGTCGCGACTGCGGAGGACGACACAGCTCTCCGGCCTGACGTAGACGGATCCCGAAGGTCGAGCAAGGAGCCGGCCTCAGGGTCCAACGTCGACAGTACGCCTTTGAAATCGCTCAATATCCCATGCAGTGAAGTCGAAGACTCCCAAGCTTGACTCTCAGGCATGCCGTGGTCTTTGGGGGGCAAAGTCGGCGCCGGAGGAGAGTCGACACACAATTTGAATATATCGAGGTCACTAACGCTCATGCTCCGGCGCTTTGCATGACCCAACAATTTCCCTTCTCCCGTCAACGACCGTTCTGCGGAACGTTCGACGGGAGAGGGTGTGCGACCCTTCATCCGAAATATCGGATCAACAACGACAAGTGAGCTCACATCGGAGTCGTTACTAGCACGATCCATCGGCCCGGCATGTATAGGCGGCAAAGGCTTTTCACTTTGCGGAGGTGGCTGTGGGGATGAAAATACATCTGTAACGGCCGAGAGTACGTCTCCGGGCAACGGCGGCACAGGGGGTACAAGACTATTGAACAACGAAGGCCTTCCCGAGGGCGACCCCGACAGCGAAGCACTCGTGCGCTGTACGAGACGGTCAACAGACGATCCCATCGACAAAACGAAAAAGGGACGCACAGAACGATCACGCGTCGTCGACTGTCCAAGCATTTTACCCAAAAACGCGCTCGTTTTGGCCTTGACAGTGTTTTTGGTCGTCTGTGTGGAAGTAAACCGTTGAGTAAACACCACCGGACGGACCCACAAAAAAGAGGCGCACTTTGTCACAGTCGACCCTGGAGGTTGTTCTAGACCGCGGGCTGGCCATGACCCAATCCGAACCGCTGGGGCTGACAGGATCTTTGGGTGGCTTAGCCTGCTTATACGGCGCCGGCGTAATCGACAACTTTGGTGGTGCAGGCGACGTGGTGCTCGTTGACGAACGTGGCCGTGTCGTTATAGGCTGCCGGGAACTTGAACTTTGTGGGACGGGTAATGGAGGCGGAGGAAGCTCCGGCCGCTTTTCCTTTTCCTTTTGGACTGCGGCGAGATTGGGTGGCACGACGCTACCTCTCTCCTTTGCCTTGCGCATAAGGGTAGCCAAGTCGGGGCTACTGGAGGTGCCGGGAGATCGATAGATGGATCGACGTTTGGTTTGCATATCAGGGTCTTCAGCGTCATAGAAGACTTCGTTAGAGGATGAGGATGAAAGCGCTTGAGCAGAGTAGGGTGAAGGGTTGGGTGAAGGGGTAGGTGGGACAATGATGGGCGTCGGGGGCTGGTGAGTGCGATAAATGGTCTTTTGATCTCTCTCCTGAGGTGATGGCGATGCAAGTTCACGCCTATCAATGTAGTTGGGATTGGGAGGAATGTCCACTGCACCAAGGGTGTTCACATCCAAGCTTTCCCTGATGACTACGGTACCGCCAGTGCGCAGTGCCTGCTCAAAATCGTGTTCTGTTCGCGAGAGCCGTCGGCTGATTGGCGTTACGTCCTTCGAGGCTACAGGTTGGAGGCCGGTCGTATATGATGGCACCGGAGTACGCGATGTACATGTCGCACTTTTGAAAAACGATGCCAGATTGGCGACCAGGGAGATATGGACAGCTGACGGTCAGAGGTAGGTCGTCGCCGTTGTTGCAGGACCAGACGGGCGGCTTGTCAAAGTCTCGGAGTCAGAAGACTTGTTGGTCGCAACCCTGCATGAAATGCCCACGCAGTAGTCATACATGATGTCGCCGTATTCTACACGTAGAATAAAATTATAGGGCAGCATACAAAGCAGCACGAGAACAAGCTATTCATGAAAAGGGACTATGTCAATAATCTAAGATCAGTCAATATCTACATATCATCCTGCGTTCCAGTCAAGAAAAATATATGCACGCAGGCCCCATAAAACAGACGAAAACCAACGACGACGTACGTTACCATACAGGGTGCACTCAGAAGATCATGTCAGAAAGCAGCTTCGTTTCCTTTACGTGTCACTGGAGAAGTAGGGAGCCCAGTCGATGTCCGCCGCTGTCGCTTCACCGCTGCCGTTCCAGCAGCCTGTGAAGTCCCGTTCGCCCCCCGATTTGCAGGTGCCGTACGTGTACTGGAAATCCCGGTCGGGATGGCGTTCGTAGTAGCGGAACGAGGTCTGTTGGATGCGGCGATCTTTGGCAATCCAGCACCTCCGCTCTTCCGTGAGTTGCTTCCGTTCGGCGTGCCGGATGCCCGATTCCTGCGCAGGATGATAAATACAGACACAGTAAAGGAGTAACGCAAAGCTCACCTCTTCTTAATGACATCGGTCTTGAGCGACAATGGCCGAACGACACCGTGCAGCTTCTTTACAACAGGTGAGATTTTTTTTGACAGCAAACATCAATACACTCACAAAGAAAAGGCCGCATGCATTGCCTGTCAAATGTCGGTCAATCGAGCGTGCAACCGGAATAGACATTGTCACTCACAGAGCGGTTGTCCCTCTGGATCACGTCTCCAAAGCGGGGTGTTCGTCGTCTGACAATTTGTGCAAGAAGTTTGGGATTGATCACCATCATCACTGCTTCCCTTGGCAGTAGCACTGCTACTGCCTTCGGTGGTCAGCTCAGGGGTGCTCGTTGCCGACCTAGAGACGGCGACCGTG